>JAVTVY010049284.1:0-227215 GCA_036873755.1 Hanleya hanleyi
AAAGCATTCCTAACCCTGCTGCAGTCTAGATATACAATAGGAGTATTCCTGGGCCTGCTTGAGGTACCTTTAATACTGAGTGGTCCAAGATAACCCTTATTATGGCTCTTTGCCTGAAGAATATTCCAGGAACCTTTTACTTACTACTGGGAGAATGTCACAGTTGTAAAATGACAGCCTGTCAGGTACCAAGGGAAGTTTCATGACAGCAGGCAAACATTCTGTATTTTATGACTCTTATCACCAGAAGGGATTATACCAAATGACACAGAGTTCCCAAAGTTATCAGGTTACATATGTGGGACATGCCTAGCAATGCAAATATGCCAAATGTACTTTTGAAGGCACTCTGCTCACTAATCATACTATAATTCTAGTAATCATTTCTGTTTGTTTGTCCAGTACCTATGATCAGAGTTTGGTCAAAATCTCCTGAAACTTTGTCAGAGCTGTATTGTGATTACTGTGGGTACAGGTTTACCTGATAAAAGCTAAAGTTAGTAATAGGCATTAGGCACCCATTTTGGGGCCAACATTTGTATTGGTCTTCATCAGGATACACATTAATACCAGTAGTTGTCAAGTTTTGAGCATTAAGGTGCAGGAATGGTTATTATTGTCTCGCATGCTATTTAGCAGATCTGCTACTTCGCAAATAATTTCTAAAATCAGTGATATTTAGAAAGGGGTGTGCTACTTTGAAGATAATTTCTATGATTACTGCTAGTTAGCACTTTGACTTGCCTGTTCCCAAAGGAAATATATTGTATAATTAGCACAGATGCTAAATATTTAATATTTTTTCTAAATTGCAGCCAGAAGAAATATTCAATATTTATGATAACTCGCAAATGCAAATTGTCGGACTGCCTCTCCCGAAAGAAAATACATTGTATAATTAGCACAAATGCTAAATATTGAATATTTCTTCTAAATTGAGCTCAAAATTGTCCGACTGCCTCTCCTCAAAGAAAATATATTGTATAATTACCACAAATGCTAAATATTGAATATTTCTTCTAAATCGCAGCTCCAAATTGTCCGACTGCCTCTCCTTAAAGAAAATATATTGTATAATTAGCACAAATGCTACATATTTCCAAACTTGCATGGGCTCGTGAATAAGGATGTTTAAGGCAGTCCCAGGTACATTTTCATTTGTTGTCTGTGCAACTCCACTCAGACAATAACAGATTATTCTATCGTTCTTCCTGATTAAACAACGCGCATGTGCTGGTATATAAGCTGTTTAAGACAGTCCCAAGTAAAGCTTGATTGGTGCCAATCTGCCTAGAGAACGGGTGATATAAAGGCAACTTCACTCATGCAGACAGCTGACAAGTATTCAGACTTACTGGCACAACAAACCAATCATTCAAGGATGACCAGATTGCGTCAACTACTGAACTGTTAGCCTGCATATTTAACAATACAGTTCTACTCTCTAAAACAAAACTACTTGGACTTTAATCCTTGTACTATTGATGACCTGAATTGTGTGTGATCACAACAGACAAGTAAAAGGTCATTTTAGCTGGCCTATGGCTATGTCTTTATTATGTTTCTCCAATGTACTGGCTGCGGCAATACATTAATCAACTCACTAACAGCAACCCTGCTCTGATTCCATATTCTTGTCCTAAATGATTGATTGTAACCCATGTTCCAGATGGTTTTGAATTCAGTATTTTGGCATCCAATCCCTTCACACTTTGTAGGGCAGATTTTGTTTAATGCAACTTGTTTGTGAAGATGCCTGAAGGACAAAGCATCACAAGTATGTCACCTATAGAAGCCAGTTAGCCTGCTGGATTTTCATTAAGGTGCAGGAATGGTTATTATTGTCTCGCATGCTATTTAGCAGATCTGCTACTTCGCAAATAATTTCTAAAATCAGTGATATTTAGAAAGGGGTGTGCTACTTTGAAGATAATTTCTAGGATTACTGCTAGTTAGCACTTTGACTTGCCTGTTCCCAAATGAAATATATTGTATAATTAGCACAATTGCTAAATATTCAATATTTCTTTCTAAATTGCAGCCAGAAGAAATATTCAATATTCATGATAACTCGCAAACGCAAATTGTCGGACTGCCTCTCCCGAAAGAAAATATATTGTATAATTAGCACAAATGCTAAATATTGAATATTTCTTCTAAATTGCATCCATGATAAATATTGAATATTTCTTCTAAATCGCAGCTCCAAATTGTCCGATTGCCTCTCCTTAAAGAAAATATATTGTAAATTAGCACAAATGCTACATATTTTCAATATTGCAAGGACTGGTAATTAAGGAGGTTTAAGGCAGTCCTACCCCTTATTTGCTGGTCTGTGCAACTCCTCTGACAATAACAGGGATTATTCTATCGTTCTTCCTGGTTAAACAACGCGCATGCGCTGTTATGTAAGTTTTAAGACAGTCGCAAGTACATTTTCATTTGTGGTCTGTGCAACTCCACTCAGACAATAACAGATTATTCTATCATTCTTCCTGGTTAAACAACGCGCATGTGCTGGTATATAGACTGTTTAACCCTATCTGGCCTGGGCTTTTGGGGACCTGTCGTGGCCTACGGCGGGGGGGGGAGGCGGAATGGACCCCCTAATTATTTTTCTGACCCCTTGAGCTAGGGGGCTGAAACTTACCACACTATATCCTTGGGTCAAGCTCTACCACAAAATGTAAAAAAAATCCAAGATGGCCGACTTGATGACGTCACAGTGACGTCATTTTATAGTAGATTATAAAAGTGCTAAATATTGAATATATCGTCTTTCCCAGACGCCAGCTACATATTTAAGTGCGAATCTTTTCTAATTATATGATATTATAAAGGTGCTAAATATTGAATATATTGTCTTTTCCCAGACGCCAGATAGATACTTAACTGCGAATCTCTTCTAATTATATGATATTATCAAAGTGCTCAATATTGAATATATTGTCTTTCCCAGACGCCAGCTATATTTAACTGCGAATCTTTTCTAATTATATGATATTATCAAAGTGCTAAATATTGAATATATTGTCTTTCCCAGACGCCAGCTACATATTTAACTGCGAATCTTTTCTAATTATATGATATTATAATTAAAGGTGCTAAATATTGAATATATTGTCTGCTCTCAAACGTCACCTACATATTTAAATGCGAATATATTCTAATTAGATGATATTATAAAGGTGCTAAATATTGAATATATTGTCCTTTCTCCGACACGGTGTTACAGATATTTTATGCGAATCTCTTCTAATTATATTAGATTATAAAAGTGCTAAATGTTGGATATATTGTCTTTTCTCCGAAAAGGGTCTTGTGGATATTTAACTGCGAATCTCTTCTAATTATATGGATTATCAAAGTGCTAAATATTGAATATATTGTCTTTCGCAGACGCCATCACATATGTAACTGTGAAATCTTTTCTAATTATATGATATTATAAAGGTGCTAAATATTGAATATATTGTCTTTCCCAGTGTCAGATAGATCTGACTGCGAATCGCTAATTATATGATATTAAAATTGTTGAAAGCAATACATTGTCTACTCATGAACGTCACCTACTCATATTGATAAATTTCTGAATATATTCTGTTAGATGCAGCATGCATGATGGTGCTAAATATGTGAATATATTGTGTATCTGACACATGCCGTCAACAACCAATCTGATTAAAACTCAGACTGAATAACCGCTCCTCTATCGGACATGTCGCTAATTAAGATCTAGGATAGTCTGTATCTTGAATCTGTCGCGCATGTCAGACTGGCAACCAATCACAGTCCAACTTCAATGGGCGAATAGGTGCCTATCCGATTATTTCTGTAGTGAACGAGGCACAGAAAAATCCAACCCAGTCGGCTGAAGAAGTTCTTGCTCTTCATGAGCAATCACCGAAGATTATTATTTGCTCGGATAGGCACCTATTCGCCCGTTGAAGTTGGACTGTGATTGGTCGCCAGATTTAAGATACGGACTGTCCCAGATCTTAATTAGTGACATGTCCGATAGAGGAGTGGTATCAAAGTGCTCAAATATTCAATATATTGTCTTGTTCTCAGACGTTGCTGTGATCACAACAGCGAAGTAAAAGGTCATTTTAATATTATAAAGGTATGTCTATTGATATTTCTCCAATTTACCGACACGGTGTTACAGATATCAAATCACGAATATATTCCCTTAGACTAGATTATAAAAGTGCTAAATATTATTGATAGAACCCATGTTCCAACCCACTTTGAATTCCTACTTTTGGTTTAGCATCCCTATCTGCACAATATTGCCAAGTATGCTATATACATGTAGCACCATGTTAAAGCATAGGAAATTTGAAAAGTATCTAAAAAAAAGCCAATCCTGCACCTAACTCTGGATTTTTTGGTCACAATAGATTGGGTCGGGAATAAATCTGCATCTAACATTCTGATGTCATCACACACTCACTCGCTTCAGGAACAATCAGCAATTCAAATGGGAGGAAATGGCAGTTGTCACATGAACTCCCAGGAGGGTCAGAATCCAGAACAGTATGGCCATATGAGGGAGGGAAGTGACCAAATGAGGGAAGAATCTGAGAGGGACTGTGTCCTAGCTCCCTCACAGTCCTGACTGTGTACGCAAGTTTGAAGAAAAAATAAGATAAATCTGTGCTCGTAGAGGTTATATGGAAAGTGTTTTGTTTATGAAAGGTGCATTGTAGAATGCAGCATTATGATCAGATTATGACTACATTTATCTGCATTTTTTTTTTTTTTTTTCTTTATGATGTGGTATACCTTCTAGAACCTGGTTTACTTCTCACAATGTCTTCCTGTAACTGTGCCCTCTGTCTACCAGAACTTACAGGACACAGTATTTTGTCTTAGACGAAAACATTTATAAAAGTATATAATGAAAGAATAATGAAAGTTTTGTCAGAAAGTAAAAAAAAATTTGCAGAATAAAAACACAATGTTTCCAAGAGAATATATTCCGTTGTCAGACATGCATTAGTCAGCACAGTCCACGACCATGTTTCCAGGTCAATATCACAAAACGAGAGCCAACCAGAACCTAGATACCTCAGCTTGAGAAAAAAAAAGAATTAAAATTGTTCACAAATGGATCATCAATGGATCAAGGTGTTACTCTGAGGATCATCACAGCGTTTGATTCTCCCACAGGTTCACCATTACAACATGAGTATCTGTGAGTGTACATTACAAGAGTAATACTGCTACCCTGAATAAATATAAACTGTATTGATAACCAAATTAGAATCATCTTTGGATTGGATAGTCAAGCAACTCGGCAGGTAGGATTTCACAAGGCATGGTTTCCAAATTTATATTGGCCTAACAGATTGATTTAATGGCTTATTATCTGCTTTCAACGACGAGTTAATGAGGAATAATAAGCCACTTTAATGAGGAATATCTGTTCCTGTAATGTGGTTCAATGAGAAATAATGAACAATTAAACCACGCTTTTCATGCTGATTTTAAAATGACTGCCATATCCAAATCCAGGAATGCACAAAGTGAAATGATCATCAGTAGGCCTACTTAACACAGTTCCCCCTGCTGTTGAGATGAGTGAAATCCTCCCCTACCACCAGATCATAAAAGCATTACTGATCAGTGATACTCAGTCAACTGACTTCCTGATTCATTTTTACCCCTCGACCATTTTGGCCTCGGGGTATTGTCGTCGCCATGTAAGTCGTTACGTCCGTCCGTCCGTTACCGCACTTTAAGCAAAACCGCTTGGGACACAAACACCAAATTTTCAACACTTATTTATCTAGTGCTGAGTCAGACGCCTATCGAAAGTTGCTCCCCTCGGCCCATATTTTACAGAATTATGCCCCTTTACTATATTAATTTCTATTTCTGTTCTATATGCCTAAATGTAACCAGCTATATCTGCAGAACTGTGTTTGGTATAGCTACTATATTTTGGAAACTTATTTATATTGTTGTATTCTACAAGCCAACAAAGGATTACTCGCCTCGGCTTTCGGATATAATAACCAACTACCGGTATATCTTGATCATCCCACATAGAACTATCTCTTCCCCAGTTCACTACACATGGGTCTCAATCACTTGGGGAAAGCCGAGGGGTTTTGGATTAGATCAATCTCGTGTCAAAAGTCCTAAAAGGATTCTGGTCCAAGAACACGTGCCCAATCATGCAGCATAAATACTCGTTTATATTTGTCTTAACGTACACGGAACATCAAAGTCTGCTCCTCAGCAAGCATGAAAAAAAAAATCTCTCAATACAGCCGAATATAATAGATGAGTACATGTTAGGGACCATTCAACCAGGAAATGAGAAGGGTCAAGAATATTGTACAGTGCACCCGATCAAAGTTACCATACAATGACTACTTAGGCAAAATGGCCAGTGAGCGAAAATGTTCAATTATGACAACACAGATATGACGAAATCCAGCGACTGCTCAATCTTGCAGTGCTGCAACTTTGTTCTTTGACAAACCGAGGCGATGATAGTACTGAGTGGTCAGACAGTTTGAACTTCAAAACTGAGAAAGAAAGCATCAGTTTGCCCATCAGCCGAAATGAATGCTATTCCCTTGTTGAACAACTCCTTGAATTTGTCCAGTTCTGACCATGGAACAGAATGTCATCATGAGGCAAAATGGACGTCGTGTTGTCTTCTTCATCACTTTCAATGATATTGCTGACCACATCTCATGGTGTAAGAAACTAGACTGTATTCACTGAGATTGTCCTGTGGATGATGACCATGCTAGTGTATACCACTTATCTGATGTGGAAAAATGGAAAAATGGCCCAAAGTCAGGTTCAATACAAGTACCAAAATAAAATACTTTCACTATAAGAAATGGTTAAATTGGCATAAAGTACAATATTATATTGTATACTCAGAAAAATTTCAAGGCACGGAGTCTCATGATTCTCGAGTAACAGGATCGTAAAGTAGCGCATTTGCGCAAGATAGTGTGTTCTGAGGTGAAAACATTTCTATTGTTCTCTGCAAACACATGAAGGTAAAGGATAACCAGAACTAGATTCAGTCTACGACTACGTATTGGAACAGTGAGTATGCTAGTAGTATATAAAGGTGATCTGGGGACCCATTTAGGGGCGATAACTTTGTTGGCCCAATTCCTGGTTATCTCCCCTGATTCGCACATCTCTGCCCCTAAATGTGTCCCCAGGTGCCCTTTTACTACTTATCAAATTGACATCTCAGATGACATCACATCCGGTCATGCGACATCTGGGTCACAGGTCACATCTAGGTCAAAGGTCACTTCCGGTCACGTGACCACCCAGCAAGAGTTATCTGCCCCTACATCAGACCCCAGTGACTTCTGGTGTTAATCTACGGGGAATGCATGTATGGGATAAGAGTATTGGGGTGGTCATTTTTTTTTCTTGTGGATTTTACTATGGGGTGTGCACCTTGTTTTCTTTATCTCGCGGTGTAGAATACGATGGGAGGGGTATCGAGGTCATGGGTTGCCTTTCGCTGAAAAGTTCAGGCAGGTCTGGGGTGGACATGTTAGGTCCATTCTGGCGCACTGCACAAAGTTAGCCCCAATGGGGAACCCACTCCTGGAAATTTGCGGTAGGGGGTGTGACCCCTTGTTTTCTTCATCTTGAGCTGTAGAACACGATGGGAGGGGTCTCGAAGTCATGCGTTGACTTTTGTTGAAAAGTGCTGATGAAGATTGTGCAGGCAGATCGAGGTTGACGTTTTGGGGTCTAGGTTGATCCATAGTGGTCCGATTGGGTCGTGTGAGGTGTCATCATGAGCGTCCAACTGGATGGTGTCGGATGGGAATATCGTCTATCTGCGCATGCACAGTAGAAAAAGGGTATTTGAATGGACATTTTAGGGTCACGGTGGGCCAATAGTGGTCCGATTGGGCCATATGAGGTGTCATCATGAAGCTCTCATGGGGGACCATCCGACTGGACTAGTGTCGAGGTGGACCAATAGTGGTCGGATTGTGTCGGGGAAGGTATCAGTTTGAAGCTCTCATGGGGTAGCGTCCAACTGGACTGGTGTAGAGTAAAAGTAGCGCAATGGTGCGCACACACAGGCAAGGAATGGTGGGGAAAAGGCATTGGAAGGGATGTTTTGGGGTCGAGGTGGGCCCATAGTGGGTGTACTGGGTTGGGGAGGGATCCATGTGAAGTACTCCTCCAGGCCCATTAAGTCATGGGTGGGTGCATATTTTCACATAAAAAAATCGACCTTTACACAGTCCTCGCCATGAAAGGCGAGCGATCGCTCCCCTTCTCCTCCACACACGCCCAGAGGTCGCAAGACGAGCGATTCGTCGCTCCGCCAAATCCGAGAGAAAAATATTTATTTCTTCAGTCTATATCGGCAGTATTTTCGTCACCTTTCATTCACTGGTTTTCGTGGTTGCGGTTTCGATTTGCAAAGGAAGCGGAAGTAAGACAACTGTCATGCGCAGTAGAATAACGCGACGTCACGGGCTCGTAACCTGGTAACAGTCGTCAGTTGGCAAGACTGGTGATCTCCAATTTATTTCTTGATCTATCCCATGGTTCACCGCGCGACATACACAACCGTATGCCCAGCGATGCACTGTGGGATAGATGAGGATTAATTTGAAGATCGCCAGTTTTGCTGTCAGTTGGCGGTTTTCTTTGACTTGAGTCTGTTGTATACCTTCTTGCGTTTCATTGAAGTTTTCAACATCATTGTTGGCATTACCATGGCAGAACAGAGTCATACCGGCAGTACAAAACAACTAAAAGGAAACCGGGTAGAACTGAAAACTTTCAAAAGCTGGGGCACGGCGGTTCAGTTACATATCGGTTACAGAACAGTGGAGGCAGACAGTCGGCAGTATGTCAACTATGTATGGTGCCAGTTGTGTGCAAGTTTTGAAGACGAACTAATTAATTATTAATTGTGACTTGGATCAAATATAAATCAAACACTCGTGTGGAGTATTTTATGTATTGTCTTATTTATTGCAAGATTCAAAGGAATACCAAAATGTCTGCTAAAATAACACTGCTCGCCTTAGGTGAGCAATTACTCGCCCCAAACATCCCAGTAGAGCGATTTTTAGATGAGCGATCACTCGCCCATCCAGATTAAGGAGAGCGATCTGGCACTCTCCCACCATTTTGCTCATGGCGAGGACTGTTTACACCTGGTGAGTCACAGAAATGGGAATGTTGTTGTTGAGATAGTGTAGTCTCTCAATTTCGGGGAAGTAAAAGTCAAGGGAAGTAATCCAGTTGCCCCTTAGTAGCAGAGAAAGCAGAAACCCAGTGCATTTGCCCCGTGACCTGTGCGGACAGTTTTACAGTAACGCCTTAACGCCCTATTTTAACACCTTAACGCCTATCTTAACTCTCTATCTGAATGCTTAACACCCTAGCATAACGCCTTGACGCCATGATGTAGACAGATGCGAGAACAACAACAAGGATAACAGGTCAATCATTTTATTATCCCCTCCAGTACATCGTACCCACGCTGGGGGAGCTGCATTGGATATGTTTACAATTCTTGTAGGCTCTTGTCCAATCAGAAGCTGTCCTTTGAGAATGTTCAATCTTGGGCCAGGGTCGCTTTTGGCCTAAGCGTCATCAGGCAATCAAGGATACCGTTGAGGAAGCATGTACTGAAACAGTTGTTTGCGCATTCTGTTCGCATTTTCCAGGGCCTCGGTGGGTGGTAACCCCATATCCTCTTCCAAGTGATTCTTCGTCTTCATGATGGACCTGTGCTTGGGGTCGCCTTCCATTTCAAGCGGCAGCAGGCTATACCGTTCATAGATGGCCATGGCTGTTTTCCTGATGTTCGGGCACATTTGGATGTACACCTGTCTTCTGGTGTCGCATCATATCGTAATGTCTGGTGAACGTGCGTTCGCACTCAGTATAGCCCATGTTGATGGTTGAACGTCGACTGTGCATGTTTTTGGAATATGCTTGTTTTATGGCAGTAACACCTACCAACGCCCAGCTCAACGCCCTGGTGAAATAGCCCAGAAGCTCTGATTGTTGTAGATATTCCATTGAATTGACACTAACTCATCGAAATGCAGTGATGCCCGTCAACGCTCATCGTTATGCCTTAACGCCTGTCTCAACACCTTAATGCCCTATCCCAATACCTTATGCATTGTCGATCATCAATGGATGGACATCATTATGTTGCGAGTTGAAGGAGATAATTTCCCGTCTCCAGCTGCATCTCCATAAAGGTTTGAAATGCCTCATGCCGGGTCAGCAGATTCTGGATTCTGGTAGTTGTGTCGGTATCCTCTTCGGGTACTATCGGTTTCTTATGCAGCAAAAGACATAACTGGGTCACCCATTGGATGTCATCTATGAGGGTGATAAGATGACAACGCATGCATTGCTGTTGAATGGTCTCGGTGGATCCACATTGAGCTGTATGAATAATAGCATCGACTTGAGCGTCAGCTTGACGCAAGGCTTCGATTAGAATATTCTCGTTGTTGGGTTCAAAGTTTACATCAAACAAGGTGGACTCTGTAGTGGTCATGATGAAATAAAAAAAATGATGTCATGGGCCATCTGTAGTGGGATGCTTTTAATCATAATGATGCATTCAAACAAGGTGTTTTCTTAGAGCCATTGCTCTGACATACGCCGCTTTCCAGCTCATACCTGGGGTTTTCAACATAAATGCTGTTTGTTCGATTTCCATAAGGATCGAGTCCTTGTCCAGCAATTTCACATGGGTCACGAGGTTGACATACTGCTGATGTAAAGCCTGTCGTAGTCTGGGTACCAATGTGCTATGGGCTAAAATTGTGACTTTCTCTTTCGGATAACCTTTGTGATGAAACTTTTTTCAGTGGCCTCCAACTTCTCGCCCATATCGGCGCCCATGCTTTATTTGAACAAATCCTTCCATAGCCTCGAGTTCACGTTGTGGTCATTCCCTTGTACGGGTTTGGGCTGGTCCTTCACAATTGGGTAATATTCCGGGACTGATGGTTTGGAGGGGACTTGTTGTATGGGGGCAGGTTGCTGTAATCTAGGTAAACCAAGATGGTAAATCAGGGGAATACCATCTAGACGTAACGCTATGAAAACTTCGTGCAAAATGTTCGCCGATAGTCTACGAGATCCCATAATCAGCCAATCACGACCATTTCAGCCTTTTCCCTTTGACACTGATTGACGTTTACTTCAAGGAGATTAACATCTTCGCACGGCACAATCTTTTGATATTTTCTACCCCTAACAAAGCCAGACTTTTCGGCGGGAGTAAAGTCATTGATGTTTATGGATCCTGCCGGGAAATGATGCCTTATTTGGAAACTGTTTCAGGATAATATATTAGACCACGAGCTACCGTGTGTAATTACTGTGGGCGTGATTTTGAAATAGTTACAACCAGCTATCCATCTGATTGGCCAACAATAGTAGTTTCAACTCGCATGGGATTTATATAGGGCTGAATTCAGATATAATATTCCATGATATTATATCTGAGTTTACTGAGATTGGGGTTGCTGCTGCTGGACGAATGCTGCCAGGTATGGACTCAGTGGATGGTGCAGGGGTATATGATGCTGTGGTGACCCCTCGTCGGGTAACAGGTGAATCGTCAACCGGCGATCTTCAGGGGTATGAGCTTTTAAGTCTACGAACAGGTAGCTGTACGGACAACTTGTCACACGTTGAAATGCCCGCATGAAATGGTTGATGTTCTGAGGATAAATTCGATGACCAAACACACAGATTTCTGCTGTCGATGGGAGTGGAGAACAACGCAAAGTATTGGCAGTTCAAGGCAATATCTTTGGACGCCTTCCCTTGAGGAAAAAGATTCTTGGTCAGATAGATGACGGACAGATTCCGGTAATGGGACCTTTGGTAAACAAGTTGGCAACATGTGAATTGTCCTTCGCCGCACTCATCAGATCATCTAGCACTACCACAGTGGTCTGCTCGGGGTCGAAGAAATTTGCTTGATCGATATCGTGATGAATTCCTGGAATGAAGCTCACATTCTGTAATCTTGTAGTTTCGTAAGCGGGCTGCCACTGGCTGTAGCACTAGACTGTACAGGTATAGCTGAGGGGCCCTTCCTCTAAGAATTTCATCAACCAGGATGTCTTGCCACATCCCGTAGGGCCGCTGGTATAGGGATGCCCTACTCCACTTGGCGGACCTATAGCGGGACTCGGTGGTGTCTCTTGATTGTGTTTGCATTGAATGTGTCTGAGCATACTATCGCGACGAGAGAACGTTCCCTGACAAAACTTACACGTACATGACATGTTGATTAGTCGACCAATACATATGGACTGATGAGGGACACGTGCTAATCCATCTATGTACTGACATCACCACCACCACGGCGACAACCACCACTACTATTACCATCATTACCACCACACACCACTACCAATGCCACACACCACTACCACCACACACACACCACAACAAACACACACCACCAACACCCATCACCACACACAGGTAACTCCACCAGGTGGCCAGTTCGAACAAGGCCCCCATCTCCACCAAACGCACTCCATTGCACCTTCGAAACTCCCCTTTCTTTACTACTCCTGAAAGATCTATAAATAGAACAGGGGTTTCCCAGAAAATGTAAAGTCATTTTTTTTTTGTGAAAACATGCACCCACCCCGACCCAGTACACCCAATATGGGCCCACCGCGACCTCAAAACGTCCTTTCCAATGCCCTTTTCCAACCAGTCCCTGCCTGCGCATGCACACCATTGCGCTACTTTAACTATACACTAGTCTAGTTGGATGCTACCCAATGAGAGCTTCAAACTGATACCCTTCCCGACCCAATCCGACCATTATGGGTCCACCTCGACCCCAAAACGTCCATTCCAGTCCCTTTTTCCCATATTTTCCGCTCTGCGCATGCGCAGAATGCTGAAAACGGACGACCCAATCGGACCACTATGGGTCCACCTGGACGCCAAAACATCAACCACGATCTGCCTGCAGTTTTCAACAAAAGTCAACGCATGGCCTTGAGACTCCTCCCATCGTGTTCTACAGCTCAAGATGAGGAAAACAAGGGGCCACACCCCATACCGCAAATGTCCATGAGTGAGTTTTTCATTGGGACTAACATTGTCCAGTGCGGCAGAATGGACCTAACATGTCCACTCCAGACCTGTCTGAACTTTTCGGCGAAAGTCAACCCATGGCCCTTTCATCATGTTCTACATCGCGAGACAAAGAAAACAAGGTGCCACACCCCATGGTAAAGTCCACAAAAAAAAAATGACCACCCCAATACTCCTATCCCATACATGCATTCCCCGCATTAACATTGGAAGTCACTGGGGTCTAATGTAGGGGCAGATAACTCTTGCTGGGCCGTCACGTGACCGGAAGTGACCTTTGACCCGGATGTGACCTGTGACCCGGGTGTGACGTTATCGAATGTGACGTCATCCGTGACGTCAATTTGGTAAGTAGTAAAAAGGCATCTGGGGACCTATTTAGGAGCAGAAATGTGCGAATCAGGGGAGATAACCAGGAACTGGGCCAACGGTTATTGCCCCTAAATGGGTCCCCAGTTCACCCAACCTGTAACCATTTCGGTCATCTATACACGGTAAGACTGACCCTGGGATCGTGTGTATCCATTTCAGACTACTTTCGGCAATTGCAAGAGGGAATTTCCAGAAATCAATATCTCCTATGGGATAGGAAATCAATACCACGTGACTTCGTCAGCCAATCCGCTGAAGTCTACCGACGTAACCCCAACGTAACCCGCCATTTTCGAGTCATGTGATGATCTACTTGTTCAAAATTACAGATCTACCACACCTCTTGGATGATACGAAAGTTATTCATACATATATATTATTCATATAATATTTTGTAAGCCCAGGAAATATCTGTTTCCGAGGTATGTATGAAAACCTGTAATTTATTAGAGTTTTCGAGTCTGTTCTCCGCCGGATGAAGGCCGAACAGAATCCGGTAAAACACCGGATATCGCTCTGCGATAATGGAGACACACGATTCGCAAGCCATCTTATGGATGGCGAAGTGTACGCAAATGCAGTTCACCTTTATATACTACTTATGCTGTATCAAGCGTGTTCTGGTTATCGCTTGTCTTTATATGTTTATGGAACGAAATTTGAGGTGTTTTCCGCTCAAAATTTGCGATTTTGCACGAATGGACTACTTCACGTCCCTGCTATTTGAGACTGATGAGACGAGAAACTTTTCTGAGTATACAATATAATATTATACTTCATGCCAACTGAACAATTTCTTGTATATGTAATATTTTATATTTGGCACTTCTACCGCACCTGTTAACCATCTAAACATACCTGGTCCTTTGCCATCAACGCGCCATGCCTGGGATGAATGATCAAGAGCATTGCTTTTACGAAACTCTGATACGTCTGGAACGGTCCACGCACTGGCTCTCGGGTATATGATCTTAATGTGGAAGTACAAATGGATAGGAAGAGTAAGTGATGGCATGGGCTATCCACAAGCCATTATAATATATCTTCATGTAGCAGCATGGGTTTGAATGATGTCACGCTTGTCTACAGAAAAGTGACAGCGAAAATTAATATTTATGTTGAATAAAGATCATCATTGCTATAGTTTGCGAGAAGACATTCCCAGCCTCTAAAACTCATTAGTACACCCACCCATTGAGGACACAGTGAATGGGAGCATGACAGGCCGTCGATGTTGAGGAAGAAATGTGTTATCGCTCATGGTGAGAGAGAGAGATACAAAGTACAAACTGCTACCCAAAGTTGAGAAAAGAGATACGTATACTTCACTGCATGAAAGTTGAGAAAACGTACAATGGAAATGAAACCGTCATGAATCTCGATAAAAAGAGATGGTTAAATACACGTTCAGGAAAGAGACACCATATACTGACGGCTGCGGAAGGGTAAAACTTTCGTAGCATAAATGGTTGTTGAGGTGAGAGACAACTATATCAACGGCCGTGATGGAACGGTAAACTTACCACAAAGAGGAAGTGACTTTTAAGTTGAGAAGAGATGTACGGACATAATGGAACAAGTAGGTGTGAGCATTGTTAACAGTTGTTTGTCCTGGACCTGGTATATAGCCAATATGCTGGTCCATACACAAAGAAATGTTCGACAATGTGAAAATATCATTAGAAAAGCTGGGTTATCGAAATACGTCTTTGCTCCTTCAATCATATATCATATAGAATACCCAGTTCGTCTTATGTTTCTCCAGATCAATCCATGACCAAATATGTTAGGTTACTTTGTGAAAAGAGATTCGCGAGTGAGATAACCGAGAACAACGAACCCTATACTCTCAAAAGCATACATCGTGTAGTTACAGATCAGTCCCCGATGTGTTCCTTTGCACTAATATAAACGAAGAAATAAGTGTTCTCATTTTCTCGGCACCAAACTCAGCATTCCTCCGAAGGACGACTTTCTTTGCAACGTGAAGTAATTGGCATTGTCGAAAGTGACTATAATTAAGTGAAAATGGTATGGATGGGTGCAAGCCCGTCGGCATCCGGAGTGCGAACGAGAATTATTGCGAGCGCATAGCATCACGCGAGCGAATTTTTTTCAAGATATATACGTTTATATGTAAATCGCTGATTTATGCTTAAACGGATTCTGTATCCTAGCATTTAATTCATAAAGTGACATTCAACTGGTACATGCAGGATGCGGCTCGCCTGTATCTCGATTGAGGTGCGCTTTCTTCAGGTTCACATACTACCATCGGTTGGCATTCGGGAGTTGCACAAATGCTGGTCGTGGTACTCTTGCAGGAGACAGAACTCACGTACAATGCGAGTCTTCTGTCAGGTGAGCCAAGTTGTGCTGAAAGGTAATAATTTTCCGGTGTGAATTAATAATTAAAAGACTATTCACAGTCAACGTAGTAGGTTGTGATACGCCGCTAGACTACTGCTGCTGATATGGACGCGATGAATTTATAGACTGGTTAAAATTTATATCCTGTTTAGCATTATTTTATGTTGAGAAAAAAATCTGGGTATGGCGGGCGGATTTTTCTTTTGGTAAAAGATGTCCGTGAAAATAAAATCCCCAAAATACAACTTTGGCTCGTTAGGTGAGTTGGGTTCTTGTTATTTTATCAAGGGAGACACCTCCTCAGAGCCAACAATCATAATATTTTGAAAATGGGAACCCAGTTACTCTTTTACTTTCTTGCAACAGTCTGTTGGGAAACGATACGTGGACTGAATTGCATGCAGAACGAGGACTCTCCACCTATAATTCGTTGGAAGTTTTATTATTTTATTATTAAATTGGTTAACTTGGTATGATTTGATACCAGACATGAGGCTGAGAGATTCATGTCGATGAGCCTGCTTTCGCAACCTGTAACCATTTCGGTCATTTATACGCGGTAAGACTGACCCTGGATCGTGTGTATCCATTTACAGCCTACTTTCGGCAAGTGCGAGAGGGAATTTCCAGAAATCAATACCACGTGACTTCGTCAGCCAATCAGCTAAAGTCTACCGACGTAACCCCAACGTAACTCGCCATTTTCGAATCATGTGATGCCCTACTTGTTGAAAATTACAGATCTACCACACCTCTTGGGTGATACGAAAGTTATTCATACCTATATATTTTGTAAGCCTAGCCTTTATCTGTTTCCAAAGTGGTTTGAAAACCTGTAATTTATCAGATTCCTCGAGTCTGTTCTCTGCCGGATGAAGGCCGAACAGAATCCCGTAATATACCGGATATCGCTCCGCAATAATGGAGACTCACGATTCGCAAGCCATCTTATGGATGGCGAAGTGTACGCAAATGCCTGCTTTCGTAGGGCCGATACACCGCGCGGGATGACGGTAAATTCTGGGTGGCCCTAAAAAGGACCTTTGAAATAGCGACAGGCGCTTTTAGAAGGTTCGAGACCGGTTCTGGGCACAGGTGTGATACGGTATTATCACTCGGTGGTAAAATGTTTTGAATTTCGTAAAATGTTTGAACAGATATAGGCCCCATACCAATTTGAATATTTTCAATTCTGGTTTATAACTTTGCAAATGCACATTGGTTTGCAAACGTGTATGATACACGGCAGCGTTGGAGCTCACCAACATGCAAAGACAATCCACGGTTAAAAATGATATAGAGAAAAAGTCTGATAATCACCCAGTTCTTATGGTGAAGGTATATACACCAAGCCTCAAGCTTGTGCTATCGACTCATTCGATTTGTCTGTTTCTGTCATGGAAGAGAATTCTGGAAATTACTAGAACACGACAGAGTTTTATCAAATAGAATAGAATATACCGAGAAACAATAAACTGGCAATACATGGCGGTCTTGGCTGTATACGTGGGACTCCTTCCAGCCAACTTAACCTATTGTATATACACACTATATAAATCTTGAATGGTGTAAACTAGTTTATTAAACAGAAATATCATTTGGTTTGTTTCTGGATCTAGTTTCATTCAACTGAGAATTATACTTTTTGCTCCTGTAGCTCAGAAACTCGACTATTAAAATGCGGGGGGAAAACAAGGGCGGGGAATATATCGGGGCGGGCGGTGTGCTAAACAGATTTACTTTTTTAAACGATGCATGCAGATTTGAATGCGGCCTTCTCTTCTAATACACAAATATAAAGCGTTCACAATGGTTCAGGGTCATTGAAAAACCCTATACCCAGGGCCTGGAAAATACTCGGACCTTCGATAAGACTGAAAAATGACCTGGCGCGGTTTAATGAGATTTTGGCCCCCCATGAGGTACGATTTGAAGTGCCATAATAGTGGATTTGTGCACAATCGTCTAAACAACTCAACAAAAAAGTTCGGAGGTAGTCTTCAAAGATATTTGCTCGATTGCGATGAAACTTCTCACACATCATCAGGCTGACCAAGCCGATATTGAGTAACAATTATTATTCCGTAGGTCGTTTCATGTCTGAATGAGCATGCGCAAAGTTTAAGTCGGTCGCATTTCAAAATGGATAATACGAGGTGTATTCTCCGCGACACTATCGCTTGGCGATATCGAGCTTGCATCCTGTTGATACACTTGTACATTTGCGACATTCTGTCATCGGCCTTATCATTAGGATACGAGTTCGACACCGAAAAGTGATACTCTATGTTGATCATGCGATATTAATCATTGTTGACTTCTGTGACACTTTATTAACTTGTTGCTTTTGTGATTAAGTGACCTTGTGTCTGCGAAAAATCGTGATTAAACTTTCCTTACAACTTTTGAAATGCACCCGACTTGAACTTTGCGCATGCTCATTCAGTCATGAAAACACCTACGAAATAACCATTGTTATCCAATATCGGCTTGGTCAGCCGGATGATATGTCCGAAGTTTTATGACAATCGAAGCTAAATCTCGGGGGGAACTTACTTTTGTTGAGATGTTTATATTCACGTGAAAAAAGCCCACTTTCCTCCCCGTAAACACATGAAGCCAGCCGAGAACCAAAACCGTGTTTGGGCGACAACAAACCATTGATTTCAGGATATTTCCCAATATTTCAGGATTGAGTTTATCTTGGTTCTCGGCTTCATTCTTTTCCAGAAAGAAAAATGTACTGTTTTCACCTCAAAATAGACAATTTTGCTCAAATCCTCTACTTCATGATGCTGTTGTTAAAAAACCATAAGACCCAGAGCCCACAAAATATTCAGAGTATAAGAAAATTAACATACTTTACGCTAACGGAAAAATTTCTTTCGGACGTGATACTTCATTTTGGCACTCCAAACCGCACCTCATGGAAACCAACATCTCATTAAACCGCGCCAGGACCTTTCTTCCGAAAGTACTCATTTTAACACTCCAAACCTCACCTCATCTGGGCCAACACTTCGCTAAAACCGAGCCAGGTCCTTTGAGTGGGTACCTTGCCTCAAGATCTCGCTTGGGATTGTTTTACGTACCTTGAACTTGTACCGTTTTAAAGCGACGTTAAATCATATTCACCCTCTCACTCACTTACCCTTACCAGTCGCGCATTGACTATATTGTATTGTTTTTCATATCGATCCACCTTTCGGTGGTGCCACCTGGGGCTCAAGTCGAAATGTCCTTTCAGGACAAATTTGATGTGTGAGATCTCGCGTGGGATTACTTGTCATACTGTGGATGAACGTTACGCTTCCAAGCCACACTATATTTTTAACGTCGGAGGTCTTCAAGCGCTCGGGTTTTCATTTTCGAATTACAAGTGGCATCTAGCACGAAAGCCGAGAGGGTTCTTCGGACTAATACTTTTTGGATCCACTTCCACCTTCCGAGTCCGGACTTAGACCTCGGGGTTCTAGTTCCAGCGGATAGATTCATGCTTGGGACATGATATGGGGTCCAATTTTTAATTGTTTTACGTATTTGAAAACTCCATGTCCATGTTTTATGTAACTCAATATTCGGCAAGTCGACACCAATTCTTTATTGCTTTGCTTGAAACTTGCACGCACTACAGTGTTACGTATAGATCGTAAACGACAGTATTCTGGTGGTTGTTCATCATCTCTAGCCGTTGTTCGTCTGATAAAGCTGTACCATGGCAGAATATAAGTTTGTCATAGCTATAATACCAGTCGTATAGGAGTGCCGACTCACATTAATGACCTCTCCGAAGATACCCATATTTGAGCAAATTAGAAGCCAATGTGTCATATATTTCATCCTCTTCGAACTCAGTTGTATGTATCCGTGATTATTTTGAATGGAGCGACGCTCGCGCGTTCTCATGGTAATCTCGGCTTGTCTGTGAACACGGCGAAGCACGCCATCCGTTCGTTGGGCGTTATCTTAAACGGACTGTTCCATTCCAGTAATAAATGTTCTGTCCTAATCTGCGTGCTTGGCTGGTACGGAGTATACAGACCTGCTTTATGATGGTGGTGGTTTCGATTTACGGCCTTTCTCGTAATGACACAATTTGATAATAAGATAATTAATAGATATCTATATATTAAGCTTGTGTGGTGATTTATACTTCCGAGTTCCGACTTCGGAGTTCTGACTACTAAATTCTGACTTGAGTGTTCAGACTTCCGAGTTCCTAATTTTGAAATAAAAAAAAATAACGATTTCGATTTGGGTAGACTAATCGGTTTTTCCAGAAGACCACGATAGTCGGTCAATGCAGGCCATATACATTACGGCGCAACAAAACGAGTATATCCATGCAAAGACGCTTTGTAGCTGGTGTTTGATCTGAACACATGAATAAATATAGCCGAAACATTTTAAGTTGTTCGCACTAATCAACCCATGGTCCAAGGTTAATAAGCCAGATTATCTTTATCTAAAATCCACAGAACTCGCTCGGCTTTCGTAATCTATTGCTTGTGACGTCTTTCGCAAACGTTTGATAAACCAATAACCTCTTTCCGTGCAGTTTTGAGGAAATGAAGCATTTTAATATCAGATACATGCAGGAAGGCACTGTCGTTCAAGTTCTTTATAGGAATTGTTCAAGAGCGATTAATATATGGACATTAAATGATATGTTTACTGCTATTTGTTAAGGGGTTGTGAGTAAGAAGACGCATGATATAATATCAACATTCGCATATTGTCTGCTAATCTGAAGCAACTTCATGGAACTTTAGATCATGCTGACATCCGACATGTTCTTCCTTTTACTTCATCACGTCTGGATGTCAGTGTGATAGTTGGCAGTGGAGAGAAAGTACTTTCCGTCAATATTAATGCCTGCGGGTATATCGGAGAAGTATGCAGGAATGTCAGCTGTGCGGGTTAGTAACAACATCGAAGTAATATCGACTGCCAGCTATCATAAAATAGGTCGACTGGCAGAGGCTTGGCTCTGCCCCAAAACTGCACGTAGATGTGACGTCACCACGAACAGATTGTCTGTTTCCAGGGTAGCCGAGGGTTTTTGTGCCACTTTTCCGCCGCCCTAGATGATTGATGGACTATTGATTTTTGTCCAGGGGACTCGAACAAATAAACGTTCGTGATGTCAACGGCGGAGAACGTTATTCATGACATTAATCTCGTTTTATTGATGTCTTCCTTGGGTTTTGCTATCGCCTCGCATCCGCTCAATTTCTTTTCGGTCTTGGCTTCTAGTCACGATTCGGGCTTAGCACGAAAACACGTAAATTAACGTGATTTAATCAAGCCCAGTGTATAACTGGTGAAAAAGCACGCAACCTGTGCTACATGATCAACTGTTCCTCGTCAGTCTCCAAGTCTCCCTGCATGCTCCACATATCGGTTTATACACGTAATTTCCCCATTTTCTTTATCCCACAGTCGCATCTGTCTTTCGTCTCCTTCTCCTCTCTTTTCTTTCTGTTTTATTCCATACTTTCAGCTTTAATCAACAAATAAAACGTGATATGTATGCTAGTAGGGGTGTTTGTGAAAGTGTGCGGATTAACCGTAGTAATATAATACATGCCTTTGGCTCTCGGCAACACGATATAGCCGGGTTTAGAGTTCAGAACGGTTTGCTCGTCATAAGTGGGGGGAATTGTGTACTGAAAGGCTGTAGATATTTCACATCTTTCTGTGTGACGTGTCTGAACACCATTTCTTCCATTTCCGGACCCTGGAATTAGAACACATCGGCTTGGCTGTAAGCTATTGCGTGCAGACTACACTGCGGGGCTGAACTCCAGTCTTTTTCCGCTACACTTATCCCGGGTTCCCTCGGGTGATTTTGCTCTTAAGTTCCTTTTGTAATTTTGCCAGAGCCATATCTCAACACAGCCTGCACGCGTGAATGATGAGATAGACGTGAGGTTGGTTACAATTCGGAACGCATGCGCACATGAACTGGAATCGGTGTCAAATAATTTCAAGTGATTGGCGGTAGAGAAGACAACATACAGGCAGTGCGTGTGTGTTTACCAAGCAGCTGCTCAAAGAGGCAGAGGAGGATGGACTACAATACCGTCATCCGTTCAGACAATTTCTACTCGTGAACACGTTTACCAACATGGCAATGCCGCACCGAGCGCAAAGACAGCATTGTTACTTGTGCGATCTGCCACGGACACCATGGGCTATGTTACACGATTTTTCCGAGTCGGTGTGCCGGGGATGTGTGAACTATGAGGGACCTGATCGGATTGAGATGGTTATTGAAGCGGCCCGACAAATGAAACGGGCTCATAGTTTTCATGAATCACATACCAGACCACCGATGAAACACCAGCCTCATTCCGTACCGGGACCGTTGACCATGCCGCCGAGAAATCCACACGACCCGCACACGACGGGGCTAGATCCGCGGTCACACCCACCTCCCGGACCGCCACCGGGCGCGCTTGACAGATATCCCGTTCATGAAAATCGTCCTCGACAGTTGATGGAATACAATACATCCCAGCGATTACCGAATAACGGTGGATCAACTGGTCCAAATATACATCACAGGGGCGAGGAAGGTGTCCCTCCAGAATTACATCGTCGCAGTCCTCCTGGACGGGCGAATATCCCGGTACATCACCACCACCCCCCTCCTCCACCTTCCCATGCCAGCAACGGCGGAGTTCCCGCAGGACTACCGGTAATTCCGAACAGACCGCCCTTGGGACACACTACAAGTACGAATCACGTCAATGGAAAGAGGAATGAGCATGAAGGGGAAGATGAAAGTTCGAATCATTCCAGCGGTGATGAAATTGGGAATTTACGCGTTCTTTCTGAAGCCGACTTAGCAAGCAAACCACCACCTGTTCGCGAGACATTGGCCGTTCTGTGGTCGGTCGTACCTTTCGAGGTGCGCTTCAAGAAAGACCACAACCTCAGAGGTCGCGTTATGGGCTTTGATACTTCAACAAAACCAGGTATGGATTATGAATTAAAGACTTATGTAGAGTATCCTCTTGGATCGAGTAACATTTATAATAGTGCTTCAGGCGTGGCCAAACAAATGTATCAAGACAGTATGAAAGACTTTGGTAAAGGCCTGTCGTCCGGTTTTAAGTACCTAGAGTATGAAATGAAGCATGGTACTGGAGATTGGCGTGTTTTCGGTGACTTGCTACCAGAGCCAATAAGATTTTTTAAGGAGGCTGTGAAGAAAGACATGTTACCATCTCCCTTTAATGATCCTACTTATCCTAGCTGTATTCCTCGACCCGCTCACCCTTCCAAAAATGGAGCCAGGGCCTATTTTGAAGGGCAGATGAGGAAGCGTAAACAGTCACCAGATCTGGACAATGACGGCAGTAACAGTGGAAAGGTTCTGGTCACTGATGAACAACACAAACGACAGCAGTGGATGCAGAGTCAAGCTGAAGCTCTCAAGCTGACCATTTCTTCTGCAGGCTATGTGGGAGGCTCTGGACCCCCCAGTTCCTCCTCAGTATCCCCCATGAGTAACCACACCCCCACACCACCTGATGGTGCCCCCTCCCAGGGAGGACCCTCCCCCATGGCAGCTCTTATGAATGTTACGGACACTCTGACCTCAAACTCCCCTAGTCGAGATGGCCCGCTAATAGCAGGACGTGGATCTGGTGTACGGCATACCAGTCGTTCCCCCTCTCTCCCTCCCCCAGTCAGAGGGCGTAGTGGGCCAGGAGCCTTAGCCACAGACACTGGGGTTGGCTCATCAGACTCCACAGTCCCCAGTAATGAGTCCTTAAAGTGTACACTATGTCAAGAGAGGCTTGAGGACACACACTTTGTTCAGTGTCCCTCAGTTCAAGAACACAAGTTTTGCTTCCCCTGCTCAAGAGAGAGTATTAAATCCCAAGGGGCGGGATCAGAGGTTTACTGTCCTAGTGGTAAAAAATGCCCTCTCGTCGGATCAAATGTACCCTGGGCATTTATGCAGGGTGAAATTGCAACAATTCTTGGAGAAGATTACAAGGAAATGAAAATTAAGAAAGAACGTGACACATGAATTGTGAAATCTAAAACGTGGTGTAATATAGTTGAACTTATTAGTGTTTCTGTACTAGTCTGCAGAAATCTGCATATTGTGCTTTAGTTTGAATGTCAGTGGAGCTCTTGTGGAAAACGATGTGAAGGTACTACTTCACTAGACCTGAGCTGTATCGATTGTGTTAACCAAATGTGTGTAAATTATCAGGGAAGTTCAAGAAACAAACGAGAAAGACCGTGGATACAGTTTGCTTCAAAACGATTGTTTTCCCAAAATGTTGAATCAACGACATGCAGTCACTGTTATCTAGGACTGAAATGTGTGAAATTTGAGCAAACTTTCTGAACTGGTTGTTTTCATGATATACAGATGTTAGCTGTGTTACATGTCATCTCATTCTATGATCATGAGCATCGCCAAGATTTCTTGAGAGGAGATCATTTCCTATTTGTACTTATTACTGCGCTGTGCAAAATAGGCGAATAACGTACAGTTGGGCACTGAGAGTTGGGCACCCCTAACATGTCCTTCATGCTATAGTGCACGTAGGAATGATACATAGATCATTTTGAGGACTTGAATGGAAACTTGTGTAATTGTGATCATTTTTACCAGCTGTAGTATTCTGACAGCTTGTTTGTGTCCTGTGGATGTGTAGTACTCCTGCTCTCAAAGTGACACATGAAGCTATACAAGGCTCCAAGGTTGACACTTAACTGTAATGATATACTATGTATACAGCCAACATTCAGTGCTATTTTTTGTTGGAGATCTGTTGTACTTACATTCTACAGAAACTTATACATGTACCAAATTATGTGATGTTGGATACTAGCATGAGACTTTAGTCTTCGTGATACTAGTACTGCAGGAGTGTGGAATTATGACAAGGGGATTATGGGCGTGGCAGATTGTAGCTAGTGCATGATCAGGTGTATGCTTTTCTATATCCTAAGGTTGATATGCTGGAATATAATAATACAAAAGGTTTGTACTGATACATCACCTGTCAGTGCATGCTACAATGGGGGTCCAGGTTGCTGTTGTCAAACTCAACCGGAATAATTTGTGAACATATTGTACGTGTGAAAGTAACTTCAAACGTTTACTTGTTCATCAAGTTGAATTATGAATTATTTTGCTCCTGTAAGATTATTTCCCTTGGTGATATACACGTGATACTGATAGTTTAATAATGACAGGATAGCCAACCATACAAGTAGGTGACTCGGGTATGTACATCTTTGGGAGCTGTCTGTCCATTATATCCAGTCTGTAACAACTCTGCAGGAGCTGGGATGATGTATTGTATATGTTTTTGAGTTAACATCTGGAATACATCAATGATTCATAGAACTACCGTTGACACAGAAGTCCCATTGTTACCATTATATTGGCTAAAATTATTCAGAAATTGAGTTTTACATGTCTCTCCTACAAGCTGTGTCTATGAATGATTCCAGTCACACTAGTCTACATATATATCTGGTTCAATCTTCACCAACACTAGTAATTTGAGGGGGGGGGGGGGAGGTTCTTATATATTGCCGATTGATGAGTAAAAGTTAGATTTTATATAGATGGCTCCTTTAACTGGCTGGATGATATCATTCATGCTGCATGATCGGGTACAGTTAGGCAAGAACAAAAAGATGCACATCAACACTTTTTCCATAAGATATTCAACAGCGTTATCTCCACTGACCAAGGGAAAAGTTACCATTATTGAATTATTGTCTGTAACATTCAGTTTTAGCTGTCCAAATAGTGTATGGACATGCCATGCTGTAATATCTGAAGTCTATCAATCTCGAAATATGATACCTGGCTCTTGGGTGCAACCTGACATGCTTCCCCAACAGACATCAACCAGGTGTGTTGTGCAGCATCTATAAATAATACATCTGGTTGTTGTTTGCATTTTTGCCTTAAATTCCAAGCGAGCAGCAGAGGTAACTCCCAGTAACCAATCGAAGTCCACTATTTTTAGTGCAAACTGAGAAAAAGCCAATAAAGACATATTTCACAGATGTGATGTGAACAACAGAAGCTGCATGGGTATACTGCTATGGAATGAAGCCAATAGACAAAGCTATATTTCTAGTTTAATAGACTTTTGATGATATTTAACATATCACAGGACTAAAATGAGACCAGAATTTGAAACAGCAAAAAAAGAGGAAGAAGACACACATCACATTTCTGGACATAGATTCTTGACAAGGGTGGTTTATAATCCTTCTTTTTTTTGCCTTAATCAAATGTGAATCAATAGATTTATTGAAACATCAAGGTACAGTTCTGAACCACCTTAACTGTCAGTATTTAGATCTTGCATGGCCTATAGCTTCAGTCATCTGGAAAAAACATTGTTCTTTATAATGATATACATTTAAAGAGAGAAAAAGGATTATCTATGTTGTATATTATCTAAATACAGTTTTATAAAATGCCAGGAATTTTTACTATTGATGATCGTGGAACATATTTTAGAAGAATATTTCATTATTTTCCCTTGCAAGAAATGTTCAAGGTAGGTCTGCAGATATAGACTGCATGTTTTTAACTGTTGAGCATGTAGGTGTTTTAAGGAGCAGGTGTTCTGTACCTTGTGTTTATCTAAATCACGCACCTAGTCATGCAGGCTGTCCTGTGGAGCATATTTCACATGTTAAAATTGTATGGTGTACATAATAATATATTTGCCAGCAGTATGGTCACGTGCGTGCTGTCAAGTGTCACCTCATTGTTCTGTTCTGTCTATCCTTTATTTCATACATGATTGTCTCCACTTTTCCGGTATTTGTGTGCGAGAAAAATAATCAACTGAACATCGTTATCATTTTATCATTGATCACACGTTCTGTTGAATCATGACTGGCACTATGGGTTGGCCTGATTTTTTTCCTGGTCTTTTCTAAGATCACTACACAGTCTTGAACACATGAACTAAAACCACTAGGCCGATGATCTGTGTATGGAGCTGAGATCATGTGGTCGAGACGTGACATTACTGGTCTCTGATATATGCCTTATGTAATGATCTCTGCATTAGATCATGCTATGAAACAAGCTGTACATGTGGTGGCTGCTGTATCCCCCCACCATTGACTATATCTTTACCCATCCAGGATAACCCATCACTATGTCTGTTATGAACCACCCTGGTGATAGGATAACCACTGAGCCTGCTTGTAGCCTGGTGCTTTAGTCTCATATTTCTCCTTTAACTCTCCACAGTATAAAACAGCTGAGTTATATATTTAGCTCTCCCTGTTTATCTATAGTTACAGGTGGCAAGCCTCTAGAAATAAGTCAACTCATATGTAGAATGTCTATTTTGAGCAAGGTTTTATTTAAGAAAATCCATGGAAGGATATTTTTTTGCAATCTGACCAGTACATTAAAGCTGCATGGAGCATTGGAAATCAAAATTGAATGATTCAGGACTATATAATTAAGAGTGAGCCAGGACTATACAATTAAGAGTGAGCCAGGACTATACAATTTGAGTAAGCTCGCATGTTTCACAATTGTCAGTGGGTCATTTTCAGATGCCTTTTCGCAGAAACTAACATTTCTCAGATAAACCCATCCATCCATCCAAAATTTCATGAAAATCCATCATGCACTTGGCAGTGAACTGGGAACCGATAAAAAGATATCAGCAATTCACAGGTTAATTTCATGATTTCATAAAGGCTTGGTCGTCTGTATGGAATAATATTACTGGTTCAAGCCCAAAGGACGTCGTGTCACAGATGGAAGTGAATGTCGATTTTCTTTGATTCTGCATAAAGTCCATGAAATACTGGAATCGAAATGGAAAAGTCATGTCTACATTCTGGGTGAAATTTCACTACTGTTAGTGCAAATCTTATTATTCAAATTCCACTACCCAAAACTTTATTGCATAATTTCTAGATTTATGGCTCAATGCCAATGGGAAATTGATCTGATATTTTTGCAGACAGGCTTGAGTCCAAACCCTAAAGCTGGTATTGATCTACAGAAGATTATATTGATTCAGGCTACCTGACCACTACAGACTGAACACATATGGTCCGCTTGATAATGAAGCCCGCCCAGAAATTAGTTCCTGATCTGCAGGCATAATGACATGGTTTACATGCACTTCACACATGTATGCAGGCTTGTTTTCCTGACTTTGCAAACTGATAAATCAGGGATGCAAATAAGGGTCAGTGATCAGCTATAACTGATCAAATTTGGACACTGACCAATGAAAATATCATAGTGATAGCATGGATAAAGTAATTGCTGATAATAATAATCACTGATGAAATTATTTCCTCTTATTTCCCACGCTGGAAGTTCAGTTGAATCGGAAAAGTTGGACAGGATTTATTCACTGTCAACTGTTTGATCTTTCACCACTGGCGTCCAAAAAGTTTTCTGTCACCTGAAAGTGGATCCATATATTCCGCTTGTGTAATATTTGGAGAACAGCTCTGTGTTCAAAAACTCTTGTGTTTGGGTAACAGGATTATTGGAACTAATTGCCAGGTAAATAAACCAATCATCTTTGGATATCAGAGATCATGTGAGCAGTCAGTATGGCACGATCGTATTAGATGACATTGCTGGTCTGTGAAGAGTGATGAAAGAATAGCATCCAAAGACACCTGTGTGTGTGCATAATGAAGTCTTTTTTTATCCAAATTCGCCGTTGTCAAAATATGCAAGATACTGGTGATCAAAAGCGCAGTGTGCCCTTGGCTTCAAGGTGTTACAAAATATCCTACAGACTTTGCATGAAAACACACATGTACTTTTTTTTCAAACAAAAAATGACATAAAAGTGGATTTTTCAACAGAATAAAACAGATGTGGTGAAAACCGATCAATCGTAATCAGACACTGACATCACAGATCAAAAGATCTCTGCATTTGCTATTATTTCCAAACAGGCTTGATTTGATGGTTTTAATTTGTTCTCAGACTTCAATCATTCCCCAAAACAGTAAACAGTTATAAAATGTCAATATACCCTCTTACCACAATTTAGCATAACAAATTTGTTGGGGTTGTGAAGACCATTTGGTTGGATCTTTATGGCTTTGCAGTTTGAAACCCAGAATGAGGGCAGTTTGAAACTACTGACCTAGATATTGCCTTTACAATGTACATGTACTGGATACCCAAATCTTTGTCTTTTCAAGGGATCTATAATGTAGGCTGACAATCTTCCAATATTTGAACAGATTTCCCAGATACTGGGATGGAGGCTTTTTTCAAAGTGAAGTCATGATAGTCATGCCGATGATCATGAAATTTCTCAAGATCTGAGACTGATCAAAATATGCATCGTCGCTAAGCTGAAATATTGCTGAACGTGACGTTAAACCTTAGTTCTCTCTCTCCCTCTATCTCTCTAACAAAAAATAACCAAATTCGAAACTGAAACCGATCTGGCTCAACAGATGCTGTTTTGATGTCACCCATTCCAACTGTGCATGGGTATCTCAAACCAACAACAGACAGACAGACAGACAGACACAGACAGACACAGACAGACAGACAGACACAGACAGACACAGACAGACAGACAGACAGACACAGACAGACAGACAGACACAGACAGACAGACAGACAGACAGACAGCTAGTAATGGATGATTTCACTGAATGTACAGTGTAATCCAGAGTTGGTCCCTGGCAAAGACTTATGCATGCATACAGTGATAAAACCATAGAATATAAAGTGATATTGGCCTACCCCCTTGACTGATAGTCATAAATTAGAATCAACTGCACTACGGGACTTCAAATTTTAAAGCATTTCATTTTTAGAGGAATAGTAAATACATGACCAAATTGTGGCCTAAATGATGTGTTCGTAACAGATGAGGAAATACCAGGTATATTATGATAGGGAAGGTTAACCTGTAAAAACCTTACAGGTCTAATAAGTCTTTTTGTTAATCGCATGAGATCCACCTGTTAAAAACATTTGGTTCTTAAAATGACTCCACAGATTGAGACAGTTAGGCTGTATGTTAGTGTGGAAATTAGCCTGAGTTAATTCTTCCCATCTAATTATATGGTCAAATGAGCAGGATCCAGTGATTATAGAGCATGTAATTGAAGAACTCACTTGTCCATGTTATATAATTAGCCTGTATGTTTGTAGGACCTACAACCCCCAGGTTTGGCATCATTTAAGATTTTATCATGGTTAAATGGTACTTATAATTACTATTAATCACTTGAGTCTTTCCATTTTTCGCTTCTGTGCATAGCTTTCAGAGGCATGACCTTAAAGGAATAAAATTGCTAATTTGAGGGAATTCATAACAGCATCTTATATCTTCAGATAACAGCTAAAGTAACATGTACAATACCAGGCTTACATTGTAGTAAATATTTGAGTGTTACAAAAGGCTAGCAACATGCAGGGTTACTTCAACCTTAAAAAAAGTAGAAGGGATATAAATATAGTAATAGTGACACAATATAGGTATGGTTGGATATCCGCAGGTCATGTAGAGCATGTGGGACAGAATTAATGTGTGGGCTACATTGCATTGTCACTGGTTATCTAGACATTTTCTTCAATTCTGCTCGGATGAAACCTGTTTTATCTGCGCTAAATAGTGTGGGTGATCAAAATCAGTAATTTGTCGTCGTGAATTTCTCATTACAGAAAGGTCAGGTACAGTGTAGGTAGAATGACATGATTTATGAATTTAGAGAACTTGATTGCTATAGCATTGATCTTAATTGTGATCAGTTTTTATTGTCATTTTCAAGTGCATGGTTCCTTTCATTTGTTCCAGGTCGCCCACCACTGATCATGATTTTTAATGTCATGCATGACTGATTTTGTAGGGTATCTTTGTCATATCAATGACCCTCACCTCTGTATTAGTTTGTGATCAGACAGAGTATCAGTGTATACAAGATAGCATACATTGTGCACTGTAACACGTTTGTGGTTGAAATGTGTTCCATTGTCAATGGTGTATACTACAAAATAAACTGAGATAATTCAAGTGAAATTCTGTGCATTCTGTTGAATTCTTCTATCCACTTTAGAGGTTTGTATACCTTTCTTTCAGCCGCCCACATGTCATTTCACCTACTGCCCATTTCTTTCATTATTGTCCCCCGAAGGGCTAAAGGGGGACTATAGTATTGGGGACCGTCCGTTCGTCTGTGTGGACGTCCGACTTCTTTTCTGGACAATAACTTCTGAAGAACTGAACAGATTTTTTTCAAATTTGGTATGTGGGTACCTCGCCTCAAGATTTCGCTTGTGATTGTTCTTTCGCGCTGATCCACGTATACATGTAGGTCGCACCACGGGGCCAAGTTTAAATTTTGTTTCCGGACAATAACTTTTGATAAACTGAGTTGATTCTTTCCAAATTTTGTATGTGGGTATACCTCGCCTCAAGATCTGGCTTGGGATTGTTTTTTAAGCGGATCCGTCTGTAGGTGGCACCACCTGGGACAACGTTGAAATTTTGTTTCCGGACAATAACTTTTGAAAAACCTGAACGGATTCTTTCCAAATTTGGTACGTGGGTACCTTGCCTCAAGATCTCGCTTGGGATTGTTCTTCGTGCTGATTCACCTATAGGTAATGCCACCTGTGAGCCAAGTTAAAATTTTGTTTCCAGACAATAACTTCTGAAAACCTGACCGGATGAGGACAAATTCGGTAATTGTGGATACCTTGCCACTGGATCTCAATTGGGATTGCTCTACATGCCAGGTACTGAACGTTGCGGTTCCAAGCCAAATCAGTTGTTTCAACGTCGGGGGACTTCAACCGCTTGGGTTTTCATTTTCATTTCTTTTGATTATCTGCCAGCTGTTTTCCTGCTTTAATGCACTTTGCAAGCACATTTTCTCGCTTCGAACATGTTAAAATCAGCAAAATGATTTAGTCAACCTCATTTCGCTCAGCAACCTCAAAGATGCATGATATCTGACGATGGATGATGGAACTGACAAAATCGACGAAAACAATATGCTCCCCTGGAAAATCCCTAAGGGGAGGTACATGTAACTCATTTGTTTAAACATTCTCAAATATGGCCACCGAATGATGTTTGGCTCAAATTTATTTCAAATAGTGAGTAAATGTATAATGAAAAGTAAGACCCCGCCCGCATCACTTTTGAAAAACAGTCTGACGGGGAAACAATTAGGAATCAATTGTCATTAGCCTAGAGTTCCCAAAGTGAGTGAGGTTAAACTTTTTAATTTAATGTCAGTTATAATCTGGGTTGTAAAACACGTTCTTTGCATAGTTTCAGTAGGTCTGAATTATATCTTGTAACTTGCAGTCCTGCATTTGTCTTTTCTAATGCTTTGACTCGCTTGATCAATGTTGACTGAATTCGACATCTGAACAATCATGACAATATGTTGGTCACAGCCCTATTAGCTTGTCTGTATGTTGGGCTAAAAAGTGAACATCTTTATTTTTTCCATAATTTGACCTGTGAAATAAAGTTGCCGAAATGTTGTACCCACCACTTTGTGCCAAAATGTTGCATGCTGAAATGTCATTCAATGAAATGTGACGTGCCACAATGCCCAGAAATGTGGCTTACCGAAATATCACATGCCGAGATGCCCGGAACCTGTGGTGATGTAAGATAAAATGACAATTGACTGGACTATCTGAACAGATATCAAAGAAGCAATAATTCATTCCACCAAGTATGTACTGTATCTTAGAGAAGTTGCAAATGGATTGCAAAATAAGGCAGGGTTGTCATGTGAGATTGGAGGTTGAAAACTGTGGAGAGATCACACTGTCTTAGTGCATGCATATTTCAAACAAAAAGTTGCAAGAAGATGAACAACAACAATTCGAGCCTCCCATATACCTGCATGCCACACATAACAATATGAAACTGATTCATGCCATAACCATACACCCAGTGGGTCAACACCACGGCAAATTTGAAGGGGCTGATGCATTCATTGTTCTTTGTGGTCCGTTTGTAATCATTTTATCATGTGGGGAGAGGGCTGTGTGGGCCTGATCTGGCAATAAAATATTCTGTCCACCATATTTCTACATCTAAGTCATTTTGAAGAAATAAATTTGTATTGAGTGGCATATTAATTTGTGTGCATCTCCTAAACATGAAATGTGCAAATTAAGACCAGCCAATAAGGAACTGGAAGACAAGTTGTAGGTAATCACCAGTATTGTTATTATGTCCTTACATTGGCCATGATTCTCACAATAACATTGGCCTACTATATCCAGACCATGGGTGAGAGTCAGTCATGGACTGCCAAGATTGTGTGTGCTGTTTCTATGGTAACCAAGTGGCCAAGTCAATAATCCCTCCCCCAGGGTAACCCTGATATCCACATGTCTATCCTACTAGGGTATTGATCCCATATTGAAATACCTGTGGAGCGGAGAGACTATAGTGGCAAAGCTGGTTCACTGGCAACACATTCATGTAGCACAGTAAGACCGTGAATTTGGCACACGCATCAACTTCCTGAGTGGCCTTGAGCAGGCAGTGTTCACTAAAGTGCGTGTGGAGAGCTCTACATTTTTTTGCTTAAAATAAATTTCATAATAAACAACATCTCACTGTGTCTTGACAGATCCTCCCTCGTAAAATTTCCACTCCCTGAACCTCGTGAATGCCTCTGAATTTCCTCCGCTCTACCTGATTTTTCCCCCTCTAAACTACCTGATGAACACACTCAAAGTCCAATACACTAGGTGACCAACACCTCCGAAATTCCAAGAACACCCTCAAATTTCCACCTCATTACTTGATAAATATCCACCTCGCCTCCCAATCAACATCCAAATATTCATTTCATTACCTGATGAAAACATCCAAATTTCCACCTCATTATCTGATGAAAACATCCAAATTTCCACCTCATTACCCGATGAAAACGTCCGAATTTTCACCTCATTGCCTGATGAAAATATCCAAATTTCCACCTCATTTTCTGATGAAAACATCAAAATTTCCACCTCATTGCCTGATAAAAAAAAATCAAATTTCCACCTCATTACTTGATGAAAATATCCAAATTTTAACCTCATTACCTGATGAAAACATCCAAATTTCCACCTCATTACCTGATAAAAAAGAAATTCCCACTATACTGCTTGATGAATACCCTAAATATCCACCTCACTAACAAGTGGTGATCTGAATTTCCACCTCATTATCTAGTTCCACTATACTATGTGATAAACTCCAAATGTTCACCGCAGTCAGACTACTTGAGAAAATCTTCGCATTGAGCTTGCCTTAAAATTTCTGCCACTCTGAATACTCTCCAAATTTCCACTGCACTACCTAAGGAAATCACCCAACAAATTTTCACATCACTAGAAGATGAATACGCCCAAATTCCACCTACCTTCGACCATCCACAAAGTTTCTTGTGTCATTTTGGCAATCCAAACCGCACCTCATGGGGGCCAAAACCTGACTGAATCACACCAGGTCCGTTTAACAATCTCACCACCTGAACACCCGTTCCCCATTACCTGATGAACACCATATTGTCGGATAAATACCCCAAATTTCAACTCATTACCTGATCATAAACATCAAAATTCCTCCTTGCTACCTGGTCAATACTTGAATTTCCACCTCATTGTCACTGCAAGAAAAATCCCAAATATCCACTTCTCTACCCGATGAACCCCAGTAATTTTCCATCATACTGGATGATTACCACTCAAATTTCCACCAACGCTGTCTGATAAAAAAAAAGCAAAATGACCCCCTCACTAACACCTGATTGAAACTCAAAGTTCACCTCACTGCATGGCATGGCCCACTAATTTCCCCTGCAATACCTGTTAAACACCACGGCATTAGCTGATGAAAATAAAAATTTTCCATCTCACTACCACACCACAAACCCACACACACAAACAAAATATCTGATGCACACCCAATTTTTCCACTGTGCTACTTGATGAAAATCAAATTCCCACAGATTTCCACCTAAATATCAAATAGAAGTCAGAATTTCCACCTGTGGTTGATGAAACCCACTAATGTTACACCGTACTACCAGATGGGACACCCAAATTTCCACCTCATTACCTGATAAATACCCAAATTCCCACTATAGTGCTTGATGAATACTTTAAATGTCCACCTCACTAACAGATGGCAATCTGAATTTCCACCTCATTACCTGGTGAATGCCATTTACTTCCACTACACTATCTGATAAACCCCAAATTCTCACCACACTACTTGACAAAATCTTTGCGTTGAACTTGCCTTAAAATTTCTGCCTCTCTAACTGTATACTCTCCAAATTTCCCCTGCACTCACATTTCCACATCACTAGACAATGAATACCCCCAAATTCCACCTACCTTTGACCACCCACAAAGTTTCTGCCTAACTTGGATGAACAATCTGAAATTTCCACCTCCCTGATGAACTCTCTCATTCTCAAATATCCACCTGATGAACACCTCTACATTTTCACCTCTGCCTGAGGAATTCTCTCAAATTTCTGTCATTACTTGAAGAAGACAAGATAATTTCCACTTTGCTACCTGACAACACCACTAAAGTCCGCTGCACCACATAATGTATATAGGTACACAAATTTCCACTATATGCCACACTGTTCCGCCTAATGCTGCCTGATGAGCACCCAAACTTTTCCCCTTGCTATCAGGTGAAAACCCCAATTTCCACCTCACTATACCAGATGAACCCCACTAAATGGACCTTACCCTTTCCACTTCATTAACTGAAATGTCCCTCCAATTCCTTCGCACTACCTGATAAATTCCTACGAACCATGGTTTCTTCATCACCACCTTCAAATGTCCACCTCGCTTTCACTTCCGAATTTCCACCTCAGACTACCTGAGGAATTCCCCCAAATTTTCACAAAACTTTAATACCCTAACACTCATCTATTCAGGGTTCATGATCCTGATTTTGTTTGACTTTGATCCATTATCCATATGTCATGGCAAGGTCTGGGTTCAACCACATGGTAAACTATGGTAAATTGCCTATTCATTTGTCTTCAAAATAAAGTTTTAATTTTCACCCCGCTGCCTAATGAACACTTAAATTCCCACCGCATTACTTGATGAACACCCAAATTCCCACTATACTGCTTGATGATATAACCTAAATGTCCACCTCACTGCCAGATGACCTTCTGAATTTCCACCTAGTGAGCCCCACTACCACACTAACCAGGGGTTGAAATTGCTATCTATTTGCAGGACATGTCCGGCAGAAAATTGACACTGTCCTGCAGGTTTTCAGTCAGTTTACATGTATTTTAATTATGTACCGGACAATTCTTGACAAATGTCCTGCAGGTATTTCATGAACATTTCGACCCCTGCTATCTAATTCAGTATTTTCAGGATACCATTGAGACAATATGCCTCTAATTTTTCCTACGAAGTAGGCTACAGATCGCAAATTGTCCGGTAATCAGTCAGTCAGTCAGTCAGTCAGTCCATCCAAATCCTTTCGTCGGCAAAATAAGGAGAACCGTTGACATTAGAACCTTGATTTTTGGCATGAACGTGCATTAGGGCATTGTTACCAGCAAGTTCTGATCTGAAATAATTCTGATTAAAATTAGATTGATAATTAACACTTCAGTATATTGTTATAGATATAGGTGAACTGTAGCCTTTAACGTGTATCCTATTTCACATTGGCCACACCAGGCTTGAGCCTTCAAATTCAGGTCAAATTACCCACAGCTAAAAATACCCTGTCTCACTGTATGCCACATGGCCCTATTACTGAGGTTAATCTTAACTACTGCATATACCCTCAAACAATCAGCGCTGTTTCCATAACGAAGCTGAGGTGGTTTAACGTTTATCAATGAAGAAAATCACCGATCAACCGCCATAGAATATAATGTGAAACAAGAAAACCGGAATAGTACATTCATCAGATTGCCGATGCCCAAAATGTGTTGTCTCATATATCTAGATAACAACGTGATGTAGAGACGCTATTTATTCGTCTTTGTACCGGTTATGCTCAGGAGAATGACATAGAATCATTATTATCTTGTGCATAGAAGGTGTTGGTCTTGAGTTGAATTACCGTAAACTACATAAATGCTACCTTTCTACTATAGTACTATATATAAAAATTTGTTGTATTGTTGGGAAAATAATGTGATTCAAAAAGTTGTTTTGATCCTGTACAAGGGCACTGAAAACCATTAAAGAGATGTAAATGTATTTTCACACGTAAAGCTTGAAATCTACTGAACCTATATTATTCAATCTGTTTCCTTTAATTAAAAAATTGTAAAATTAAATCGGCGATCGTTATTTATTTTGGAATGAAGGCGCATTAGGAGACTGTTACCAACAAGTTCTGAGCTGACCTACTTTTGATGAAAATTTCTGGTGATTTTTGATGAAAATCAGTGGCGATTCTGACTTGGGCGGTGCCCATCTTAATATAGGCAGGATTTCAAGTGGGGGTGGGGATTTCCAAGAGTTCAGTTCGCGTTCGAGTCCTAATGCCTACTGTACTTCGTAGGTCCTGTGACGTTAGTCACACTGCCATGTATCACAAAGTAAGATGTTTTTTAATAAGGGACGCCTGTGAACTACCTTTTACATTCACACTGAAACCAAGCAGGGTTCTGCAGAAGTGTGGCCTTGACATAGCATTGGTGGGTTTCACAACTAGTTCAAAGGAAAACTTTGACATCAAAAGAAAATTTTGTATAAACTGCAAAGAAGAAAAATCATTGTTGATAATACAAGTAGTGGCAGTCATACCAACCCCCTTTTGATCTTACAATATTACGTTTTTCTTGGCACAGTAATGTAAAGAAGAAATGGAATGATATGTGGTTCATCCATTAATTAGTAAATTCTTCTGCCTGGAGATGATTTCATGTTGTACTCCTGAGCCACAGGTGAAATATGGTTCAACCACTCATAATCAACTGTACTGACATATGCAGTCATAGTGTATTATGTTGGTCTTTTGAAGCTTTTGTACTACATGTATATATCCTGAGTAAATGTTGAACTTGTCCAGTATCATCTACCGGTTACTGCTCTGATGACTATCTTGGTTGAACATATCCATCATCATCTATCAGCACTGCTCTGATGACTATCTTGGTTGAACATGTCCAATATCATCTACCAGTACTGCTCTGATGACTATCTTGGTTGAACATGTCCATCATCATCTATCAGCACTGCTCTGATGACCATCTTGGTTGAACATGTCCAATATCATCTACCAGCACTGCTCTGATGACTATCTAGGTTGAACATGTCCATTATCATCTATCAGCACTGCGCCGATGACTATCTGGGTTGAACATGTCCAATATCATCTATCAGCACTGCTCTCATGACTATCTTGATTGAACCTGTCCGATATCATCCACCAGTAATGCGCCGATGACCATCTTGGTTGAACATGTCTAATATCATCTACCAGTACTGCTCTGATGACTATCTTGGTTGAACATGTCCAATATTATACACCAGTACTGCTCTGATGAATATCTAGGTTGAATATGTCCAGTATCATCCACCAGTACTGCTCTGATGACTATCTTGGTTGAACATGTCTAATATCATCTACCAGTACTGCTCTGATGACTATCTTGGTTGAACATGTCTAATATCATCTACCAGTACTGCTCTGATGACTATCATGGTTGAACATGTCCAATATCATCTACCAGTACTGCTCTGAAGACTAGGTTGAACATGTTCAATATCATCAACCAGTAATGCTCTGAAGACTATCTAGGTTGAACATGTTCAATATCATCTATCAGTACTGCTCTGATGACTATCGTGGTTGAGCATGTCCAATATCATCCACCACTACTGCTCTGATGACTATCTGGGTTGAACATGTCCAATATCATCCACCAGTACTGCTCTGATGACTATCTGGGTTGAACATGTCCAATATCATCCACCAGTACTGCTCCGATGACTATCTTGGTTGAACATGTCTAATATCATCCACCAGTAATGCTCTGAAGACTATCTAGTTTGAACATGTTCAATATCATCTACCAGAACTGCTCTGATGACTAACATGGTTGAACCTGTCCAATATCATCCTCCACTACCACTCTGATTACTATCATGGTTGAACATGTCCAATATCATCTATCAGTACTGCTCTGATTACTATCTAGGTTGAACATGTCCAATATCATCTACTGCTCTGTTGACTATTGTGGCTGAACATGTCCAATATCATCTACTGTTCTGTTGACTATCATGGTTGAACGTGTTCAATATCATCTATCAGTACCACTCTGATGACTATCTAGGTTGAACATTTCCAATATCATCTACTGTTCTGTTGACTATCGTGGTTGAACATGTCCAATATCATCTACTGCTCTGTTGACTATCATGGTTGAACGTGTTCAATATCATCTATCAGTACCACTCTGATGACTATCTAGGTTGAACATTTCCAATATCATCTACTGTTCTGTTGACTATCATGGTTGAACATGTTCAATATCATCTATCAGTACTGCTCTGATGACTATCTAGGTTGAACATGTCCAATATCTTCTATCAGTACTGCTCTGTTGACTATCATGGTTGAACATGTCCAATATCATCTATCAGTCAATATCATCTATCAGTACTGCTCTGATGGCTATCTAGGTTGAACATGTCCAATATCATCCACCAGTACTGCTGTTGACTATCATGGTTGAACATGTCCAATATCATCTATCAGTCCACTCTGATGAATATCTAGGTAGAACATGTCCAATATCATCTACCAGTTACTGCTCTGATGACTGTCTTGGTTGAACATGTCCAATATCATCTACCAGAACTGCTCTGGTGACTATCTTTGTTGATTATGTCCAATATCATCCACCAGTACTGCTCTGATGACTATCTAGGTCGAACATGTTCAATATCATCCATCAGTACTGCTCTCATGACTACCGTTGTTGAACACGTCCAATATCATCCATCAGTACTGCTCTGATGACTATCATGGTTGAACATGTCCAATATCATCCACCAGTACTGCTCTCATGACTACCGTTGTTGAACATGTCCAATATCGTCCACCAGTACTGCTCTGATGACTATCATGGTTGAACATGTCCAATATCATCCATCAGTACTGCTCTCATGACTACCATTGTTGAACATGTCCAATATCATCCATCAGTACTGCTCTGATGACTATCTAGGTTGAACATGTCCAATATCATCCATCAGTACTGCTCTGATGACTATCGTGGTTGAACATGTCCAATATCGTCCACCAGTACTGCTCTGATGAATATTATGGTTGAACATGTCGAATATCATCCACCAGTACTGCTCTGATGACTATCATGGTTGAACATGTCCAATATCGTCTATCAGTACTGCTCTGATGACTATCGTGGTTGAACATGTCCATTATCATCCACCAGTACTGCTCTGATGATTATCATGGTTGAACATGTCCAATATCGTCTATCAGTACTGCTCTGATGACTATCGTGGTTTAACATGTCAAATATCATCCACCAGTACTGCTCTGATGACTATCTAGGTTGAACATGTTCAATATCATCTGATAATTATTTTGGTTTGAGCCGGTCCAATAACATCTACTTGATTGCTCTGATGACTACATGTATCTTGGTTGAATATGTCCAATATCATCCACCAGTAATGCTCTGATGACTTTCCAGGCGCAAATACAGGCCCGTTTTGCTACCCTTTAAAGGTGCCCATATTACAGCTCGTCTCCAAAAAGCCCAAATTACAGACTTTTTGATTTCTTCCAGGATTGAAAAAGAATTGATCAGATAACAACTGGGCATTCTGTGTTCTGTTCAGACCAACAAAAATCTGTTTAGAGGACTTTGTAGACATCCAGGGTCTCATAACATGTAATTCCACTCAAGGACCTTAATTTAGCCCAAATTAGAGGGCTAGAAAGGGTGCCCAAATTAGAAAACTGTATTTGCCCCTGCTTTCATGGTTGAACATCTCCAATATCATCCACCAGAACTGCTCTGATGACTATCTTGGTTGAACATGTCCAATATCATCTACCAGTAATGCTCTGATGACTATCTTCGTTGAAATTCTCCAATATCATCCACCAGAACTGCTCTGATGACTATCTTGGTTGAACATATCCAATATCATCTACCAGTACTGCTCTGATGACTTTCTTGGTTGGACATGTCCAATATCATCCACCAGTAATGCTCTGATGACTATTATGGTTGAATATGTCCAATATCATCTACCAGAACTGCTCTGATAACTATCTTGGTTGAACATGTCCAATATCATCAACCAGTACTGCTCTGCTGACTATCTTGATTGAACATGTCCAATATCATCTACCAGTAATGCTCTGGTGACTATCTTGGTTGAACATGTCCAATATCATCAACCAGTACTGCTCTGCTGACTACCTTGGCCGAACATGTCCAATATCATCAACCAGTACTGCTCTGCTGACTATCTTGGTTGAACATGTCCAATAGCACCTACCAGTTACTGCTCTGGTAAATATCTTGGTTTGACATGTCTAATATCATCTACCAGAACTACTCTGGTGGATATCTTGGTTGAACCTGTCCAATATCATCTGCCAGTAATGCTCTGGTGACTATCTTGGTTGAACATGTCCAATATCATCTACCAGTTACTGCTCTGGTGAATATCTTGGTTGAACATGTCCAATATCATCTACCAGAACTGCCCTGGTGAATATATGGTTAAATTGAGTTTTCTTTTCTCTATTATTATCTGTCAGAATAACACAGAAATTTTCAAAATTGTCAATGTTTTTTTACTCTAACCGTAAAAGGGGGTTGTTTGATATAAGGGTCTATATTGCTCAGGCCTTATATTATTAAATAGTCTCACTTCTATTCTCATTGTTATATCCAGACAGACTATTGTTCTCCTCTGTCTTGTGACCCTTACTAATCCAAATTCATGAAAGATGAACCCTTGGTTGGGTTACATTGAAACTTGAATGGCTTCGCTTAGGTAGATTTCGGTACCCACAGCATGAAATGATCAAATAGTATCAATTATTTCAGGTGTGTTTATAGTGGATGGGTTTCCTAAATTCCTAAACTATATGTATGTATGATCAATCAATTTTAATTAGTTTTCCAGCTACCATGTTTCATCTTCTCTCGACATAACCACAGTGAACTGGTTGAAATAAATTATGAGATATGTACCTTAATTAACCCATTACCGGTACCGCATAGTTATGCTGTCGTGAGACACTCACAGAAATGTGGAATCAAGGTATGACGAACAATGCGATTAGTAATATGAAACAATTGGAATTTTCATGTGCAGACATAATATCCGTGCTAGAACAGTCCGGGAGGCAAAGAAACTTAAAACCGGGAATGTATGAAATAATAATACAATTGTCAGTCAACTGAACAGTGGATGGATGCATGCCATGGTGATATGGAATACTATTAAGTCTGACTGCCCCATGCATGCTCACTTTGTATGGTTTGAAGGCCTGCTCTATTATGTGGTAGTCCAGTTTTACAATCACCATACAGCCAGAGTGGATTTCTCAAGCATAACATCAGTATGATGTACATGTATGACAAACTGTAGCTACATGGTTGTTTACACTCAACTTTCTTAAAGGTCCACCCATACTATGGAAGGGCCATAACTGCAGCAGTCTTTGTCTGTTTGTGAACTAGATGTCCTTATAACTCAGGTAACTGATCCCTGTACATTCGTGGGCCATTGGTAATTTAAAACCATAGTATTGCATTGTGGTGTAACACAGCAGCATTGCATCGCTGGAACGTATTGTAATGAAGGTAACACTGTTGTGTTGCATTGTGGTTTAACACAGTAGCATGCAAGCGGCTAGTGGCATACTCTCCCCAACAGTTCTGGCACACTGTTCAGGTTGCGGCAAGCTTGCCAAAAACTTGCCGCAACCTGCAGATTTCAGTAAGGGTAACACAGTAGCATGCTGCATTGGATTGGGGAAATGTAACATTAATATTACATCAATGGGATGTAACAAGGTAGCCTTACATTGGTGAATGGAGTTATGTACATGTAACACATTAGCATTGCATTGGTGAAATGTAACATTAATCAGGGATTCCGCTAGGGTCTATTTGGGTCCGTCAACGGACCCATTCCCCCACTGAATGAAATAAAAATTCCCCTTTTGGTCCGCTTGTTAAGAAGTAAAATGGTAGCTAAAGGTTTAAAATGTTACTTTATATCCCTCCAAGTCTTCCCTTCGTGAATATCAATGAAAACACGTGGAAAATTCACATTTGAAAAGACAGCAATTGCCGGAATTAGGACAATGACCTGACGGTTCTCTGAAGCACGTGGAAAATTTCCCGCTTCCCGAGGTATGATAGCACTCCATTTCCAGCTAACAGTCTGTCCATCCAGCCAGATATCTTGTGTTTAGTACTCTTCCAGCGCAGGCCACGGAAATGAAAGTAGAAGCTCTGGAAGGTCAAGTTAACAACTATCACCATTCGGGTATATTATTAGATCATCTGAGGGCATAATTTTGTTTGCCATGATGTTTTTCAGCTCTCATCAAAATCTGTTCATGTGCTCTCCCATCCTCTCCCATGGAGAGGCGCGAAGCAGAACGTAATGAATGCCTGGTAGAGCTTGGTGCTCTCCACCACGTCCGCGTATCGACTCGGTTAGCAACCGTCCCAGAAGATTTTTGCTTCCAAGTTCAAATTATCGCGGTAATACATACGTAGCAAAGAGTGTAAATAGACTTTAAATAGACGTTCCTGCTGTTAATCTTTATTATAAAATCCATCTCTAGACGCTCTTTCAAGCCATCAATTTAAACGGCAATTATCAAAAATCTTCTGCCGCAGCGAGGGGGGAAACCCCCCTCTCGGACTCTCCCCCCTTTGATCGCTACGCGCCCTCAGACTTGGTCGCTTCGCTCCCTCGTATTTGCGGACCCAGATTTTTTTTCTGGCGGAATCCCTGTTAATATTACATCTGTACGTAGAAAGTTTGCTGCAGTTGTGAGCTGTCACTGGATGATTATGGAACTTGATACATGTCTTATGATGAGAGGATGAACATGCATACATGTGCTATTATGAAGTTTTGGACAAAAATGTACCGAAAAGAATTTGTCAGGTTTCATTGGATGATTATGAAACTTGGTACACATATTTCATATGATTAGAGGATGTGTCTGTGCTATGAAATATAAATTTTTGTTCAAGTTTTGAGGGTTTCATCTTAGATGTAGTAATGATAATGTACATACATGTACACCAGTACATGGAAAGTTTGCTGAAGCTGTCAGCTTTCATTGGATGAGTTTGACACTTGCTACACAAGTTTAATGTGATTCGAGGATGTGCATACATGTGCTATTTAAGAAATATGACATGAAATATGAATTTTTGTCTGAATTATCGCAGTTTACACTTTGTACGTTTCCATTGATAAGGTTTTCATTTCCATCGATAAGGTTTTTGTTAGGCAAAAAATTGCATGTACTTGAACATGGAAAGTTTGGTCTACATATATGTTTTCAATACTGCTGCAGCTTCATCGGGAGACCCTGCAAGGCAAGATGTTGGGCTTCTCATAACGCTTGTTAGTCTTGTGATTGGACGAAGTTGTCAGTCACATTAACACATTTTGTGTGCATGTGTGTTACACAACTTTTCTAATTATGGGATGGCTTTGTCAGTATGACCACAACAAACTCAGGTGACAAAATAGCTGATTTTAGGAGAATTGTCGAATAAATATTGCTATTGTTTTGCTGTCATGATGTTAAAAGTAACAAAACTGCAAACCATAAGCAAACTTTTATCATTTTAAATGACAAAAGTTTGCTTAATTATTTAAATTATCCCAGATTTACATGTAGCTTGTCCCATCAATCACCTGTCCATCGGAATTTTTTCCTGTCCAAAAGACCAGTGGTTTTTACCCCTCGGCCATTTTGGCCTCGGGGTATTGTCGTCGCCATGTACGTCCCTCCGTCCGTCCGTCCGTCCGTCCGTTAACGCATTTTAGGCAAAACCACTTGAGACACAACCACCAAATTTTCAACACTTATTTATCTAGTGCTAAGTCAGACGCCTATCGAAAGTGGCTCCCCTCAGCCCATATTTTACAGAGTTATGCCCCTTTACAGATATATTAATTTCTATTTCTGCCCTATATGCCTGAATGTAACCAGCTATATCTGCAGAACTGTGTTCGGTATAGCTACTATATTTTGGAAACTTATTTATAGTGTTGTATTCTACAAGCTAACAAAGGATTACTTGTCTCGGCCTATGGAGTTATGCCCGTTTCGGAAGGTAATAATCTCCGATTTTGTTATTTGTAGCTGAATGTACAAGTTATATCTGCAGATCCGTGTTTGGTACAGCTTATTCGTCTCGGTTCTTATTTCACAGAGTGCTAAGTCAGACGCCTATCGAAAGTGGCTTCTCTCGGCCCATATTTTACAGAGTTATGCCCCTTTACAGATATATTAATTTCTATTTCTGTCCTATATGCCTGAATGTAACCAAATATATCTGCAGAACTGTGTTCGGTATAGCTACTACTATATTTTGGAAACTTATTTATATTGTTGTATTCTACAAGCCAGCAAAGGATTACTCGCCTCGGCGTTATGGAGGTATGCCCCTTTCGGATGTAATAAACCCCAAATTTGTTATCTGTAGCTGAATGTACAAGTTATATCTGCAGATCCGTGTTCGGTACAGCTATTCGTCTCGGTCTTTATTTTACATAGTGCTAAATCGGACGCCTATCGAAAGTGGCTCCCCTCGACCCATATTTTACCGAATTATGCCTCTTTACAGATAAATAATTTTTCTATTTCTGTCCTATATGCCTGAATGTAACCAACTACCGGTATACATGTATCTTGATCATCCCACATAGAACTATCTATTCCCAAATTCACACTACACATGTATGGGTCTCAATCACTTGGGGAAAGCCGAGGGGGTTTGATTAGATCAATCTCCTGTTGGACGGGTGGATGTATCTCTTGCTAATTAAGGGTTTGATGGAATGTAAATACTACATGTAGCATTGCATTGGTAAGATGTAATACTAGCATTGCAATGGTAGAATGTAACACTAGCGTTAAATTAGTAGGGTGTAACATTAGCATTCCATCATTAGGGCACAGTACTGGTAGGCTTTGTCAAATTTCTTAAAATACTAATTTGACCATTGATATTTTTCAGCTCTAAGAGTTTAGAATCTTTAATTTGTAAAATGTAACCTTTCTTGACCATTCATCATTCCCAACTTTTGCAACTTCCATACAAGATATCCCTGATCAAAGGTACTGGTTAGTCCAGATGAATGGTGTAATACCTGGTCATACTAACTGTGCATGGATATCCATGTGATCTTTTATAGTACATTTTTTACATGTATATTTGTCCACATAGCTCTGGGATGTGCCTCTGCTGTCTCTGAGAAGTTTTCCCCTGACACCTAATCTATTTGCTAGGTAAAGGATTGACCATTATTCCTGGGGCTTGTCAGCCAGTATTACAGCCTGGCTAAACTATTTCACCTGCCTTCCTCTGACGATGGACAATGTATGCGAGATCAGGCCTGACACGAGACTGCCAAGATTTACAAAGTTTTTTTTCCACTCAACTTTACTCCTGCGCCAGTAACTAAACAGATTTACTTAGTAACCTGACGCAAGCTCCGTGGAAGACGCTGCATGAGTTTTAGGGATAAATAGACGTGTCCTGAGACACAGCTGCGCCCACAGTTCATTCACGCCAGTGACGAAGCTTCAACTTCAGGGTCTCTCTCAAACATGGCTGATATTAGTGCAGTCACGTCTCACCGTCCTCTGTCAACAGTTTGTTTTTCTTGACATTGACGCTATTGTAAGTTTTCACCCTCCTCCAACTCTCCACGACATGTCTGAAATAGAAATGTGGGGATGATTGGAGTCGTATTTTGGAGCATTAAGCGCCTTTTGTGGTATGTAGCTTGTGAGAAATTACACAATGAAAGGATTAGTAGATGCATACATTAGTATTGCTGCCTGGTAATAATTCTGATTTATGGGTTAAATCTATTATTAATCTCCTTTGTTTCAAAACTGAAACGGTGAATATCTGGGTGTCTGACATGGTGATGTTTGGTTTGTGTGGGTGCATAATGATTGAAGAATTTATACGGTGTCCTGTATCATGATGCTATGCAATAAGGCCTGCTTCTATTTATTCAGAGACCAGTTCAGAATTATTGGATGCTACTGTTGCGGAGATTGCATGTGTCACCAGTACAATGGCTAGTCTTTTGCATACATTTTTTTTTTAAGCAGGCACCAGCAGAAACTTCTTCTTACTTGAACATGAACCACTTAACATTCTGCTGTTTTTCCTTCGTTAATTTTATTATTCAACACAAGAAACTGCACTGTATCACCGACAAGGTTAACGTGACAAATAATCTATAAATATGATGATGGACATATTTTTTTGTATTTCATATTTTTTTAAATTCAAGTATACCTTGAAGTGGGGCAAGCCTGTTTACTAATACAGGATATATTATACCGAAAGGAAATCTCACCTCTACCTATTGTGTATTAATAGACAGGTGTGATGCAACCCCACTTGCGTACGTGACTTGTGGGTCACAGCCAGCGGAAATATGTGACGATTAAACAAATTGGAGACAAGATAAGGCTGTTTGCAAGTTTTTGTCGGGCTCTCGTATGGCCATAGTTCAGCATATGCTATACAAGCCCCTCGGGCTTTTAACACAAACAGTCTCAGCTTTGAATTGACATGATTCTCTCTCTTCACACCTTAGCTCACATCTCCCAGTGTTGAAGACAAAGAAGGATGTGATATAATGATTAAATAGCAAGAGATTCTAATACACACCTTGGAATTCATGTCCCCATATTTATTTTACGGAAATTGATTTTCATTGTTCGCTCTATTTTGATATGCATTTGCCTATAATGTTGTGAGAATACAGCAGGATTAGGCCATTGTCACTTGATTGGTTGTTTAGCATGATCAGTCCTCATCTATATTTTGAGGTCAAATAATTAAAATAGATGAGGGATTTACATTTTCATAAGTAAAACTTACTCATTTTCTTCATATTCGCATACAATTGGTTTGCAATTCAATAATTAACAAGAAATAATTATAGCATCTAGCATGGGTATTTCAAAAGTCAAGGTCATGCTAAACAACTAATCAAGTGACAGTGGCCTTAATAATACAAGCTGCATTTGTTATGGTGATGACTGTATGGTACCGGAGTCATATTGATCAAGACCCAGATTATCTTATTTTACTTCACCTTAATTCAGTCAAATTGACCTGACTTCACTTCACCTCGAGTAAGCCAAATTGATCTGATGTCACTTCACCTCAGGTCAGTCAAATTGATATGACGTCATCACTTCACCTCAACTCCCAAGTTGAGACTCCATGTACCATAGTAGTTTATGTGAACTGAAAGCAATCCAATCATCTACTGTACTGTATCAAGTCTTAATTGTGTTGATCACAGAAGAGACAAATTACATCAGTGCTTCATTATTAACTACATTCAAGGTTTGTGGTATTCTACGAGCAATCATATGTCAGCTTCACTGCCTGAGCTGTGCCTTCATCTGCTTACAATTACATGTAAATTTCAGTTTTCTGTGTGTTCTACAAGCTCTACAAGCTGTCATCAACTCTCTTGTATGTGTGCCTTCAATCTGCAAGCTACAGTAAAAGAAAGAAGTGAACAATTTACACTATATTGCTGGCCCAATGTTGACATGACATTGACCCAATTAGAAATGAACACTATATCGCTGGCTTGCTGTTGACATGACATTGATCCAAAAAGAAGTGAACTCTATATCGCTGGCTCGATTTTGACATGACAGTGGCCCAATAAGAAATGAACACTATATGGCTGGCCCAATGTTGACATGACATCGACCCAATAAAAAGTGAACACTATATGACTGACCTAATGTTGACATGACATTGACCCAACAAAAAATGAACACTGTATGGCTGGCCTGATGTTGACATGACATTGACCCAATAAGAAGTGAACTCTATATGGCTGACCCAATGTTGACATGACATCGACGCAATAAGAAGTGAACACTATATGGTTGACCCAATGTTGACATGACATTGACCCAATAAGAAGTGAACACTATATGGCTGGCCCAACGTTAACATGGCATCGACCCATTAAGAAGTGAACACTATATGGCTGGCCCAGTGATGACATGACATTGACCCAATAAGAAGTGAAGACTATACCGCTGGCCCGATGTTGACATGACATTGATCGAATAAGTGTACACTATACCGCTGACCTGATGTTGACATGACAGTGACCCAAAAAGAAGTGAACACTATATGACTGGCCCAATGTTGACATGACATCGACCCAATATGAAATGAACATTATATATGACTGGCCTGATGTTGACATGACATTGACCCAATGTTGACCCAATCTGCACCTAACCACCACCTGATTTGTAGAATGATATTATGGGAAGTGTTCAGACTATTTCAGTGCTATGGAATGACTATCTCGCTAAAATAATCTTGTTGAATAAATACATGTAGTGAAAAGTATTCAAATTGCTCCTGAACAAAAAATTGTGCAGTGATAGGATCAAAACTGGGTCAAAACAAGGCTAACACTGGGTTAAAGTCCTTTAAATTTCACTCAATTATCAAAACGTTAAACGTTGTGTCCAAATTACAGATATGCTCAAAATAGAGGGCAAAACAAAATTTTTGTAAAAACATTTTTGCATTTTATACTTTATAGATAGTTGTTTGGAAAGAAAATGCACTGGTACATAGCGGAGCATGAATTTTTCCTACCCCAAAATTTAACATCTGGTCTTGAAAATACTTTAACTTGATAAGGAAGAGTATGAGCATGTTTTTTTTGTATGTAGACTAAGTAAGCATGTTGATTCCTTGATGATCAGTTTAGGGTATTGAGAAATATGATTCTAATGAAAATTTGAGTTTAACCCAAATAAAGGTTCCGAAAGAGTGCTGAAATTAGCAATTGTTTGTGTTTGGCACCAATGAGTGACCTTTCAACAATGTATTGTTATAGAATGGTTAATATATTTCTTATATCATGACCATTGAGCTGTCAGATTTAACCTTGTCAAGTGATTTGTTAGAGTTAGTTGAGGGACCTGGTACAGAAATTGTTTGGTTTTACAAGTAGACCTTGTATGTGTCATGTGACTGAGGGTGTCACTGAGTATGTGATGATCGAGTACAAGTATTATCAGAGATGTTATGGTTCATATGAGGTGAACAATATTAACCTTGTTTAAGCTTCTTGCCTACATGTATATGCTTCCCTTTTTCCCCTGATGAAGTTAAATTGAGTGATAGCAATAAAACCTATACCATCTCTAATCATTCAGCTTGGAATCTCTCTCTTCTGTCTGCACAACATTTCTTTCCCTATTCTAAATTAATTCCCCAGTCAGATAGCATTCACATGATTTTACTTCATGCAGCTGCTCAAACTGGATACTTTGATGGAGACTGGAATTAGAAGTAACCTCCAATGGTTTTATAGGTTGCTTGGCAGAGGGGGGGGGGGGGGGCTTAACCGAATTGACCATTAAGTTGCGTCACAATCAACAAGCACATCAGTGCATTAATCAGTTCATTCTGAACTTCATGGCTTCTTCACATCACAATGTGACATCACAATCACACCGACATCGTGTGTGACATCACTCCAGCTCTTCTTGAAAACAACTGGTGAAATTCATGAATCAAACGTCTTCCTCCTTTATTTCAAAAAGACGTGCAGGACCCCACAATTTTTGGATGGATTGCGAAGCAATAGTCGTCCTATGAATGGATGTTGTCTGGCTGGCTGGTTGGCTGGTTGTCCATCGTCAACATTCCAGGATACAAGTTTTGTGTTCAAAGTTTGAGCTCTACCATGTATCACGCAAACTAAGCTTCACCCGACCCCATATACTGATATTTTCAGATACCATACCAGATGCTGCATTGACTTCACCCATTCACTGCACCCTGGGGGTACATGTATATCCCCATCTCCCCTCTCCCCCACCCTCGGAACAGAGTCCTGCCCTCTACATGTATCTCTGAAACTAAGCCTCGCTCCACCCCATATGTTGATATTCCCAGATACCATACCTGATGCTGCATTGACTGCACCCATTCACTACACCCTGCGGGATATATTCTCCTCTCCCCTCTCCCCCACCCTCGGAACAGAGCCCCATCCTCTGTCTCCGAAACTAAGCCTCACCCAACCCCATATGCTGATATTTTCAGATAGTATATATGATACTGCATAGATTGGTCTTTTCCACTACACCATGAGGTATATCCCCACTCCCCCCCCCGCCCCCGGAACTGAGCCCCACCCTGTATCTCCAAAACTAAGCCTCACCCCACTCCATATGCTGATATTTTCAGATACCATACCAGATGCAGCATTGGCTGCACTCATCCACTACACCCTGGGGGTATATCCAACTCTCCCCCACCCCCGGAACAGAGCTCCACCCTGTATCTCGAAAGTAAGCCTCGCCCAACCCCATATGCTGATATTTTCAGATAGCATACATGTACCTGATACTGCATTGATTGCACTTATCCATAACAACACCCTGGGGGTATATGCCCCTCTCCCTCACCCCTGGTACAGAGCTCCGTCCTATACTGAACCCCTGTTAGTTTTGAATTTCATGTCGCCTTAACCCTACCTGGCCTGGGGGGGGGGGCCATTATGGCCCGCCCTACCAAACTTTCTGCGCTATATCCAGAACGACAAAAAATGGAGAGGTGGAACTCCGTGACTTTATAGTTTATCACATTGGGGTCATTTTGAGCCTATTTGCATAACCCCCCGAGCAGAGGATCATGGGTAAATCCAAGATGGCGGCCACATGGGTAGCAGAAAAGTGATGTTTTTGTCATATTTCTTCAAAATTTCTGCTTTTCCGAGATGAAAAATGGGCAAAAACTATTTTATTTCACATCACATTAATATTTAGTAATTTATCATGCAGTTTTTGCGGAGAAATTGCAAAAATAAAAAAAACCGGAAAATCTGACCAAAAAATCAACCAAAAAATGCCGTTTTTATACGCCCACCAAAAGGCGGACGTATTATGTGATGGCGGTTTCCGTCCGTCTGTCCGTGTGTCCGTGTGTCCGTCCGTCCCCCATGTCCGGTCTATATCTGGGACAGTTTTCTATCTACAGCTCTAATTTTTGGTGAGTGGATACCCTACGGGGAGACGATGTGTCGCGTACCAAAATGAAGGTCAAGGTCAGAGGTCAAAGGTCACTGGCCTGAAAAACAGGAAATCACTGAAGGGTTCGTGTCCGGTCTATATCTGTGAACGTTTTTTATCCACAGTTGCAATTTTTTGTGAGTGGATACACTAGGTGGAGACGATGTGTCGCGTACCAAAATTGAGGTCGAGGTCAGAGGTCAAAGGTCACTGTTGCCTAAAATCAGGAAACCATTGATCATTGACAGTTTTCTATCTACAGTTCTAATTTTTGGTGAGTGGATGCCCTAGGGGGGGAACGATGTGTTGCATACGAAAGGTAGGTCGAGGTCAGAGGTCAAAGGTCAGTGTGACGGAAAAATCAGGAAATCATTAAAAAATACTAATTTTTTGTGAGTGGATTCAATAGGGGGAAATGAGGTGTCGCATACCAAAATATAGGTCAAGGTCGAAGATCAAAGGTCACGGACCCAAAAATCAGGAAATTATAAAAAATAACATTTTTTTGTGTGAGTAGATACATTAGGGGACACAATGTGTCACTTATCAAAATGTAGGTCAAGGTCAAAGGTCAAGGTCACTGTGACCCCAAAATCATAAAATTGTTATAAATCATGATTTTTTGAGTCCATTGAGAAATTACAGGTAGCCGTTTTGTGATGTACCAAAATTTAGATCCAGGTCAATAGTCAAGATCACTGTGACACCAGAATCAAGGTCAAAGGTCAGTGTGACCTAAAAATCAGGAAATCATTAAAAATTACTAATATTTGCTGAGTGTATTCAATAGGGGGAAATGAAGTGTCGCATACTAAAAATTAGGTCAAGGTCAAAGGTCACTGTGACCCCAAAATCAGGAAATTATTAAAAATAACATTTTTTTTGTGTCAGTAGATACATTAGGGGGATATGTCACATACCAAAATGTAGGTCAATGGTCAAGGTCACTGACCCCAAAATTGTTATTGTTAAAGATCATGATTTTTTGTGTCTATTGCGAAATTACGGGGACATGGTTTGTCATGTACAAAAATTTAGGTCAAGGTCAATAGTCAAGGTCACTGTGACTCCAGAATCAAGAAATCTTTGAAAATTACTTTGTTTTGTGTCCGTAGATTCATTAGGGGGACATGATGTGTCACATACCAAAATGTAGGTCAAGGCCGAACGTCAAGGTCACTGTGACCCCCAAAATCATGAAATTCATCAAAATCATGATTTTTTTGTGTCCATTGATACATTGACGGAAGCAAAGTGTCGTGTACCAATATTTAGGTCAAGGTCAAGGTAACTGTGACCCCAAAATCAGGAAATCACATTTTTATATGCCTGTCGAAGACGAGGTCATGTAATGCGATGTTGCGTTCTGTCCATTCATCCATTAACATTTGTTGTCCATGCGATATCTCTAGTCTCAAGGTATGGAATGCTACCAAACTTTGAGTATACCTTGCTCGCATGGCGAAGCCATACATTTTGAGATCAATTTGTCCAAGGTCAAGGTCACAGTCCTTCAAAACTGAATCAAGTTTAGCTGACCATATGTGTCAGGTTCTCTCCCCTACATGTATATGGCATTCGTCCTGTGGAGTTGTCTCCCATATTTGAAACCGCTACATTTAGGTAAACTGTTGTGAAATAAAAACCATACATGTATTTAGTAATTTAACGGGGAGAGAGGTCCTTTATGAACTTCATACCTCTTTATTAACTCAAGAACAAATGTTTACTTCATCAGTTCTTCTTCCTTCAGGAAAAATTATCTCGTCTGAAAGGAATCCATTTGCAGGAAAACTACTATTTTCGTGTTTGACTATTGTCGATTTCAGTGTGGGATATGTGAACTCTCAGGTCTTGCTTCAAGGTCAACTAGTTACCAAGAGTTAAGCTCGTTAGTTTATCATTCAATATAAGATGTTATATATGTTACATTCTCAGAAGCACAAAATTGTAGGCTAGCTACCAATTGGAATCGAGGCTATCAAACAACCTTGAAATTTGGACCAATGTAATTCCGGATACACGGGCGTATATTGAAGCCCCTTGGGCTCTTGTTGAAAATGGCGTCACTGTGACGTCATCAAGGCGGCCATCTTGGATTTTTTTATATTTTCTCGTAGAGCTTGACCGAAGGGTATAGTGTGATAAGTTTCAGCCCCCTAGATCAAGGGGTAAGAAAAATAATTAGGGCCCCCCCCCCCCCCAGGCCTGGACAGGTCCCAAAAATCCCAGGCCAGATAGGGTTAAATGAAGGACATTTCCTTCAATTTTGGTATCAAATCATTCTATTCAACATCATATGATTTACCCTGAAGCTTTTGCATGAACCATATTTTATTTCAGAAGTATAATAGTACCGAACCCCTGTTAGTTTGAATTTCGTGTCGCCTTAACTCTTTGCCCCATGGAGGCTTACTACCATTGCCCCATGGTGACGCCATTTGACGCCCCTTCCTAGTCCATGATGACGCCATTTGACGCCTTATGTAATAAATTAATTAATTAACCTCATTAAATAATATTCTATTTCAGAAAATATTAAACATTCTAAATTATTGGTCACTGTAAAAATAAAAAAAAAAAATAATAAACCTTTTACCCCAGCCCTCCAATAGATTTGTACCTGACAATTTACAGGTGATCACCAAAAGGGTCTATGGGGTAGCCTAGAAAAGCCTGTATGGTTTAGAACGGGGTGTCAAATGGCGTCAACATGGGGCAAAGAGGACTTCATTTTTCCTTCAATTTCGCTATTAAATCATTCCATCCCACATCATATGATTTACGGACATCCAATAAATAGTAGCAAAAATTTTAAAGCTAGGATAAAACGAAAATACATCTTATTTTGAATGGCCGATTTTCATTAAAACGATTTTCATTATATCGTAATATAACTTTTCATAGAGCTAGGTCGCATCATTAAACTAACAAACAAGCACACATGATAACCTGTACCAAACTTAAAATAAATGTACACCAAGAACATGCTACATACATGTACATGTATTCATCAGGTATACAACATGAGATGTATATAAGCTTAATTTTGGTATTATTTAATCAGTATTATTCCCTGGTCAGCCGATAATGCCTTTCCTGCAGCTTACCCATAGAGTACACTTAACATTGATTTCAGCTGACTTTCAACACGATGACAAAGACTAGCAGGCAGGCAGTTTGATGACTTCATGTAACACCGAGTGGATTTGAATTGTAGGCTGACAGCAGGCAGTCTTTAAACTTCATTTAACACTAACTTCATTTCAAATGCTGGTACATTCTCTGATCGCCTTTTCAATCCGGCTATTTGGTTCCATTGAAGGCTTGTTATTTTATGTTGTGAAACTATACCAAATTTTGAACATATACACAGAGTATGAAGAAAATAATTCATTTGCCAAAATGTTTTTCATACTTTACATTGGAGCATGTATGTATACAAAACTCTTCTTAAGAAATGAGTAATGCTAATTTGTATTTACATAATGAGAATTGTTGTCAGTTTAATCAGTACAGTAATTTAAAACTTCTGTAATCTTGAAACCCATCTAGTTTCTGTTACAGCCAGCTGTATAATGCAGTGGTACGTGTAATTGCACAAGGTATAACTTTGGCATAATTTCATCCTTTCGGACTTCAATCATACAAATTTATGATTACTAAAAATCAGGACATATTCAATATTGGCTGCAATCCTGGTAGGAGATTGATGATGTGAAATAAGACTCATCGATTTCCAGGAAAATTTGCTTGCATATATAGTCTGTTCTGATTCCCGTTGCCATAGAAACCAATACACCAGTGTGCATAATGAAAGCCGACCAGTGTTTATCCCCTATTGGTCCATGCTTACCAATTCCAGATACATGTATACAGGTGTTATATGTTCTTCTGGCTAGGAACTAGCTGAACTTTGTGATAACTATGCCCACCTCTAATTAGAGGGGGTATAGGAATCACTTTGTTCATCCATCCGTTCGTCCGTCCGAATGGCCAAACTTGCCCAGACTATATAACTCTGCTAAGTATATGATCACTTTGAAACTTTGGTACTGCTAAGTACCTTGCAGATGTGCACTGTCCAGTTTGCAGGTTTCGATAAATTATGGTCCTTTATCATTAATGTCAATATATGCTTATCTGGCCCATATCTCGGGTACTATTTATGGAGTTTCATGGAATATGCTTAGTACCTTTTAGATGTGCACTGTCAGGTTTTTCACTCCTTTCAGTGATTTTCCACAGAGTTATGTCCCTTTATTGATGACATCATTATATGCTATATAGTGCATTTTCGTCCGGGCTCTATCTCTGTTATTAATTGTCGAAGAAGTTCCAAATTTTCGCAGTAAATGCTTATTACATGTATTATTTAGGTGTGAACTGTCATGCTTTTTACCCATTTTCGTGATTTTTCACAGACTGGAATTCATAGAATTATGGATCATCAACATCAGTATATGCTTGTGTGTCCCATATCTCAGTTACTGTTCGATGGACATCTTTGAAACTGGAAGATACTTACATGTAGTATCTTGCTGTGAGGATTTTGAACCATTTCAATGATTCCCCTGAACTAGATTATGTCCAGATCACATTGTATGTTACCTACTGATGGACAACTTTGGAACATTCTTAATATCTGATTTACTATCTTTTTCAGTTTTTTGTTTGTTTTTTGTTACTCATTTCAATGAGTTACATAGTTATGGCCACTTATCATCCAAATTATGCCATTTATCATCCAAATCAATATATACAGGGCTTGTTTTTGGACGGGAATCCGATTCTCATAATATTATGACCGGAATCTAAACCGAATTCCCGTAATGTCCATCTTCAAATCAAAATAATTATGTTTAATTCACTTGAAATAAAGGAATACTTGGCCATGATACCAGGAAAAATTCCTGTAAAACTGAAGCCTCGATTTAAAGGGTGAGGTAGCATGAAAATTTCATGTTGCACAATATGCGACAGCGGATTAGCATGGTGGTTTATAGTATAGAAAGGGAGGTAATGTCACATGACTCGACCAAGGGACATAATCCAATCTACATGTATGTAGCATATATAGATGTAAATATTCGTCTCAACTGTTTACAGATTCATCTGGTAATAATTCAAATAATTTTTCGTGGATAAATACATACTCTGAATACATGTATGCATTTTGAAAATCTAAATTTTCTGATGTTGTCGTTTTGACAGTTGTTCCTGACACAGTGAAATGGGATCCTGGGCAAGGATAATTTAATAAAAATGAAAAACACATTTTCTTGATTCACCATTTTATAGATACAGTAACACTACTGTTGAATTTTTTGTCATAATCCATGAAAAAGTTCAGATTCCCGAAAGACAAAGTTGCAGGAATCCATTTGGATTATGTCTCAAGATGTCTTCTTTTAGTTTTACTTCATACTATTCTTGCACACCATTCTGTATTGTGAGTACAATTGTATGAATGGTACATTACAAAGAAAGTGTTATCCTTACAATATGTGTCCACAAAATAAGCAAATAATGGATTAAAGAATATTGATATCGAGTGGTCATTGATTGATTGATGAATCATATTAAATTCTGCTGTCAGTATTTATCACAGTTAAATGATGTTCCCTTATGAAACAGCTACATGTACAGTATTAAATTGGAATTACCTGTGCGTGTGAAATAGTAGACTCAGCTGTGCAATAGTCTATTGAAAATAAACAACTGGGCAAGGATAGCACAACTGAGACTTTAACTGTTCCATTTTGCATGAACTGTTGTATTATGGAATCTGCATCCTCAGATATATTATGTGTGTGATAATTAACTACATTGTACCATTGCATGTATAACATTACACTGTATGTATGTATGATACGTTTGATCATCCACATCACTTTCATCTTGTTCGTGCTCAGCTATCATTATTTATGTTCCTGACAATCTTACCTTAGCGTGAGAGAAAGCTTTGATCATTACTCCGCCAACCATAAACTTTCTATTAAGATTGATGAATTTCAGGCCCAAGTTTGCCATATACACCTTTATGTAGAGTTGTCAGGAAATCATCTGATAACCAAAGTAGTTGCTGAGTCAAAAACAGCAGCTCCAATAAAATGCCTTTCAACATTTGTTCATTTCAGGCAATAGGGTTATGCCATGATGTTAACAATATCTTTATTGTTTTGTTGGCTTAACTTTTGAAAATAGTTTTACCCTGTATATCTTTATGAATGGGTCCTGTCCACATTAATCCTTGGGCAATGCTGCCTTGCCCTGGTTGCACAGCACATGGGCCACCACTCATTCTCATCTCTGCCCTATGTTTACAACATGAAGAGGATTTTCAACTATTGATAATGGGTGTAAATATGATAATATGGATCAAGTATTCCTACTATTCCAAGAAAGGACCGATAAGCTTATGTTCATGATAATTTTGGCAAAAATATACCAGTTACCATCGAAGTGCCCAGATTGAAGAACCGGAACTCATGCGTCCATCCAGGTGTCGATGCACCGACCACTGCCATCGAGGCCAGGCAGCATTGTCCAGCAATTAAATTGAATTGTAGTGCAAATTACTCATTAATGTTTATCCTTTAGGAGTCTACTAGTACTACAAGTTGACTGTTTTTTTTGTCCTCCGCCACAAAGTGGTGGGAGGACTTGGAAATGCTAGCCGTCCGTCCGTCCTTCCGTCCTTCCGTCCTTCCATCCGTCCGTCCGTCCCACATCTTGTGAACGCGATATCTTGAGAACAATTCGACCAATCGACTTCAAACCTGAGAAGGTGCTTCACATCAGTTAGACGGCCATTGGTATTGATTTTCACTGAGGTACGTAATCCAAGATGGCCGCCATCGACCATATTGGATTCTGTCCGTCCCACATCTTGTGCACGCGATATCTCAAGAACAATTCAATCAATCGACTTCAAACTTGAGAAGGTGCTTCACATCAGTTAGACGGCCATTGGTATTGATTTTCTCTGAGGTACGTAATCCAAGATGGCCGCCATCGACCATATTGGATTCTGTTCGTCTCGCATCTTGTGAACGCGATATCTCAAGAACAATTCCACCAATCAACTTCAAGCTTGGGAAGGTTCTTCACATCAGTCAGACGGCCATTGGTATTGATTTTCACGTAGGTACGTAATCCAAGATGGCTGCCATTGACCATATTGGATTCCATCCGTCCCAGATCTTGTGAACGCGATATCTCGAGAACAATTCAATCAATCGACTTCAAACTTGGGAAGGTTCTTCACGTCAGTCAGACGGCCATTGGTATTGATTTTCACTAAGGTACGTAATCAAAGATGGCTGCCATGGACCATATTGGATTCACTCCGTTCCACATCTTGTGAACACGATATCTCAAGAACAAATCAACCAATCGACTTCAAACTTGGGAAGGTTTTTCACATCAGTTAGACGGCCATTGGTATTGGTTTTTACTGAGGTACGTAATCCAAGATGGCCGCCATCGACCATACTGGATTCTGTTCGTCTCACATTTTATGAACGCGATATCTCAAGAACAATTCCACCAATCAACTTCAAGCTTGGGAAGGTTCTTCACATCAGTCAGACGGCCATTGGTATTGATTTTCACTGAGGTACATAATCCAAGATGGCTGTCATTGACCATATTGGATTCTGTCCATCCCACATCTTGTGAGCGCGATATCTCGAGAACAGTTCGACCAATCGACTTCAAACTTGAGAATGTGCTTCGCATCAGTTAGACGGCCATTGGTATTGATTTTCACTGAGGTACGTAATCCAAGATGGCTGCCATGGACCATATTGGATTCACTCCGTTCCACATCTTGTGAACGCGATATCTCAAGAACAAATCAACCAATCGACTTAAAACTTGGGAAGGTTTTTCACATCAGTTAGACGGCCATTGGTATTGGTTTTCGCTGAGGTACGTAATCCAAGATGGCTGCCATTGACCATATTGGATTCCATCCGTCTCGGATCTTGTGAACGTGATATCTCGAGAACAATTTGACCAATCGACTTCAAACTCGAGACGGTGCTTCACATCAATTAGACAGCCATTGGTATTGATTTTCATTGAGGTAGTATGTAATCCAAGATGGCTGGCATTGACCATCTTGGATTTCACTCGCCCATATTGTACCCATCTGTGTTGTGAACGCGATATCTTGATCTATTCCACCCATCGATTTATAAACCTCACCATCCACTAATCCATATACAGCTACAGACTTACATTCCAGTGTTACACTACCCATTACTGCTTCCCAAACCTTCTCAAATTGTCTCAACAATTCCAGATAAACGTCTCTTTCTACATACACATATCCACTTTCCAAGTTATGTTTAAGGAGATATTGGAAGCGTATATATGCTGTATGCTCTCAAACAGGCTACTTGGCGGAGGACCTGCTAGCTACTCAGCTTGTTTTCATTGTAAGGAAAGTTGTGTTGCCCATATATTGTGAACAAGTTATTCATTGTTTTCTCAAGCATCAAATTGTGAACAATGGCTTTATTTAGAGTGTTGGATTGAAGTCTTTATTATTGCCCCTCTCATATGTTGACATGAACAAAGTATTCATTGTAGCCTCTCTATACCTTAATGGGAACAATGTCCGTATTGTTGCCTCCCTGTGCCTTCAGGGAACAAAAGTCTGTATTGTTGTTTGTCTATGCCTTCATGGGAACAATGTATTGCTGCATCGATCTCTATGCCTTCATGAAAACAATGTATGCATAATTGTTGCCCCTAATGCATTCATGGGGTCAATGCTGTATTGTTGCCTCTGTATGCCTTCTTGGGAACAATGTCTGCATTGTAGTCTCTGTATGCCTTAATGGGAACAGTGTCTGAATGATTGCCTGTATGCCTTCATGGGAACAGTCTGTATTGCTGCCTCTCTATGCCTTCATAGGTACAATGCCTGTATTGTTGCCTCTATATGCCTTGATGGGGAAAAAGTCTGTATTGTTGCCTCTCTACGACTTAATATGAGCGAAGTCTGGCGTTGCCTCTCCATGACTGGATGAGAATAAATTCTGCAGTATTGTTGAATAATTGCTTATAGAAATATTTGGGGGAGATTGGGGTACAGTGGAACATAGGGCACAGTGGGACAAGCCGCCTAGCTCCTGTGTAAAGTACAGGAAGCACATTACAATATTATCAGCAGAAAACTACCACCTTCATACAACACCTATATTGATTACAAATAAAAACTATCATTGGAAAAAAAAGGGGGGGCAAACAAATTGTTGTTGAGCAGTCCAAGTAATTTATTAGGACTGAGAATGATATTTTGTCATACCAAGTTTTCAGCAGTACTTCATTGCTGTTTTGTTACTACTGAGAAAGGATGGACAAAGGTACAATTTAAATTATATCGATTTATATCAGATGTATGTATTAGTTTTTTTCATAAAACAGAAAATATCATGCCATAAGTGGGACAAACTGTGACACTTTTTTTTTATGTTTTTAAAAATGAATTCTGGAGAAAAGTATAACAAATATTTCAGAATTTTTTGTATGACTAAATATAAGTTATAACGAGAGTACAGAAGGCTACACTACAGGACAATAATTTTTGCAAAAATGTGAAAAAATGTCCCAGTGTACCTTAATCTCCCCTAATATTGATGGTTTTAGAAAATCATGGACATGATGAAAGTATTAACATAAAGTTTCGTGGAAATTTATCAGCTTTAAATGATACGTACTGGATTAATACATGTACCTATATGTGATACATCAAAGTGGCACGCCGTCACCATGCCCAATAGATTCAATAATTTGAGTGTGGATACATGTATGTCTGGACATGTGCCTGGATTTTTTGTCTTCACCATAAAGTACATGTAACTGGGTTATAGAGGCCGGAAGAATGTTTACTTCCTTTGTCCTTATGCAGGCATGATTCTGCATTCTAAATCTTTGCATAATTTACTCATTTATATTTGGATGATGCTAGAAATCACGAATTCTATCTAAGAAGGGGAATAAACTTATATCATGTGACACTTGGAGTGAGTGATCTGTGTTGGGTTATGATTACATGTACATTGATCTAGTCAAGAATGATGGGTAACCCTGTACCCTGTAAATGGGGGATATGTGAGCTCACGGCTCTTGTTTTACAGGGCCGTAGCCAGGATTCACTGAGGGGTGGTTCGCCTTCACTCCAAAAGGGCACATCAGGGGGTTCGCTGTATGGGAAAAGAGGCAAATAGGGAGTTCGCTTCAGTATTTGAAAAGGACATTTATATGAGAAAAATATACAAAATTTCCGAAAGGGGGGTTCGCCCGAACCCAGAAAACCCCCCTTGGCTACGGGCCTGTTTTATTGGAATTGATTTCCCATGATTCCTAATTTGGCCATGGCTAAATATATGTGTTATCCTTGAGACTTGGGAGATGAAAGTTATCACACTATATCATTGTCAAAGAGAAAGATGACTGCACTGATAACATCACAGTGACGTCAGATTCAAAAAAAAAAGATGTTTTATTCCACCATAATAAATTAGGTAATCTGATGGGAAACAACACAATTTTGGGCAAAAACAGTAGAAATCTTGAAGAATAACATTGAAAACCCAACTTTTCTGTTACACCCTCATGTCTGCCATTTTGAATTTACCCATGATCCTCTGCTCTTGCAAATAAGCTAAAATAATAAAAAAAATACATCGAAATGATAAGCTATCAAGCCAAAAAGTTTTAGCTGTCAATTTTTGTTGTTCTGGAGCAGTAGAGGAAAGTTTATCAAACAGCCACCCTTCCTCCAGGCCAGGTACAGTTTACTAATGCCATATTTCTGATTAAAATGTTAATCCCCTTAAAGGTGGAACCATCTGAGTATGGCTATACATGTACTTCTATTTTGGGTTGCTGCAAATCCAAAGACCATTACAATTAATCAGGGGGGGGGGGTTCTCGAGAACAGAATCTACTCCTATATAGGCCCCTATATATATTTTTTCTTCACAAGAGTATTTTTCACACTTTGAACTGGACTAGCTATACATATGAATCTGTATCCAGATATAGTCTGATGATTATAAATTAGGACATAATTGAGGTCTGATGTACGTGATGATATTTCAGTTATCCCTCAGCCTCATTGCCATGCTCACATGTCATGTCCTTGTAGAGTTTGTTCTCCTCTCTTTGAAGGCAGTAATTATCAAGGACTGGAGGGCAGAGAACACCTGCGGGGACACGCCACTGTCTGACTGGGCATTCTAATGAGGAAGAACACGGATGATATATTCAGTAATAATTTTTTTCAGAGCCTGTGTACTAACACAGAACTTGTATTTTCTATGTTAATTTTGTATTAATCAGCATACTTAAGTAATTAGGATGGGGGATATCTTCATGTTCAGAGATATATACATATAGATTATGCTTAGAATATGGAATGGAGTTGAGTCTGACTCGCACATTTTCAAGTAGTTTTTAAAAAGTTAATCTGTTTTCAGACTGGCAAAATTATTCCCGAGCAGGCGCTTGGTGGCTTTTCTTTCAGAGAGGGAATTTGCAGAGACGATGTAAATCAGCAAGAGTTATTCATCCTCATGCCAGTAACGGTCGCCTAAGGCTGGTTGAAAATCCACTTATGAATCCAGTTGACCCACGTAGTTGCCTTCTCCTCCACGTTTTAGCACAGTTTGAATCCTACCCTCTCTTGGCGCTAATCTCACCACCATCTACCCACAATTCATTAGAATGCACCGACACACTTTGGTGATGATGTTTTTATAACAACTTCTACAACAGGTTCATGAAAACTATTCATTGCACGATCCAGAGACTGTAATAAGTGTGTGCAGAAAGGAAATTCAAGATCAATTACTGGCTGCTTATTTTTTTCTGCTCCCTGTTTTCTACTGTGCATATACTTTTATTGGGAGGGACAGATTCTGATATTGCACAATAGAGGTCTGATTTGCATTCCTCAACGTAGATTGGCATTTTAGAGATTGAGTTCAAATGCATTATCACAATGCGTCTAAGCTAATTTTGCAATCGCTTGAGTCGGCACACATGATCACATATGGACAAATTGATTGACACGAAGTGCCAACTTCAGTCTTGTTGACTCGACGTACTGCCCTAACACAGCCTAAACTCATTTGTAGTCATAATATTGCCTCCACAACCCGAAAGGCCTGGGAAAACCAGAGTCGTCCCGAGGCGGTGACGTGCTCGGAAATCGAAATCCCGAATTTGGTTTGGTGGTCTGTCATTTAAAGCGGCCAAGTGGATCAGAGACCTGGCACTGAACTGTCAACTTGTCCATTGGTTGTTTTCTCAAACTTACGTAAGCTGGTTCAGCCAAAGCACGGAGAGAATACAGAGTGATTCCAATAATGTTCATCGCCAGTGAATCAGATATGCCCAACATATTCAGCATACAAATTAGTTAGATACATGTATGCCCTGGGCTGTTTGTAAGCACCATATTGTTGAGGACTGTGATAGGCATTCTGCTATTTATTGGTATGCACATGATCAACTGTTATTGCCTGAAGCCTAGTAAATTATCTGGTTGGCAGGCAGTGGGCAAATTATCTGGCAGAAAATCACTTGTTTATTATTTTAATAAGCTCTGATTAGATACTGGCCTTGATTTACAATAAGTTAGTCCATGTTGATAGACTTTATGATACAAGTACATGTATATGGTGGCTAGTTGTCCTGGAAAATTGTATCTCTTCCTCTCCAAAATGCTGGCCTCATTTGTTACATGTGAGACTGGCAAGTTCACTGAATTGGGCGATGTTCCTCGTTGAAAAACAATGACCGGGTGCTGTACTGGCTGGGCTGATCAGTGTCCAAGATAACATGCAGGAACTGTGGACACTCTCGTGTTCTGGCACGGTCTTGATATAACTGAAAAAATGTTGATAACGATGTTCAATCCTACTCACTCACTCACCCTAACAAACAATAAAAGTGGCTGGAATAATAAAAAGTGCAGTGATTCACCACCATACTGCTATGATATTTGAGTGCATTGGTGCCTGAATAAAATTATCATATCCCAATTAATAAAATGATATGGTTATTGATGAGTATGACACCTGAAGAAATGACCTTCACCTAAGAAATCTGATGATCCTTGAAATAAAGATCTATATAAATAACTTGCAAAATTGTAAAACCTTGATCATGAATAGACATGCATGCTGTGCATGCTACACAACTGAATATGGCACATTTATTCTGCACAAACTCTGCACAGTTTTGGGACATGACAGACATCGGCCTAGAGAAATTAGTGTATTTTGTGGAGATATATGTTCATAAACTTAATAAAATGTGCTTAAATGGTATTTGAACATGCAGCCCTTTCAATTTATGAGAGAGAGAGAGAGAATAAAGGTTTAGTTTAACGTAGCGTTCAGCAATATTTCAGCCAAATAGCGCCGATCAAACAAAATTCTGAGTATTCCAACAAAAACAAGTGAACAATCCAGCAATCCAGAAGTAATCAACACAACACACCAAAAAACATTCACATGAATTCCCTTTGCATTTAATCTTGTGCCACCAAAATAACAGTTGATCTTTCATGTAAGGATCTTTCATTCATGTAAGGATCTTTCATGTAAGTCAGACTATTGTTCTTCTTTATCTCATGACTCGCACAAGAAAGAGAGACCAAATGACCCACATTTCACATGTGGATATCATGTAAGGATATATTGTCTAGACCTTTGTGCAGCTGAAAATCCCTAGGTCTAGACACCTTGTTGTCCCCAGACTTGGCTATTGTACATGTATGCATTGTCTCATATTCTGTACATGAAGGATGAACCCAATTTAATGTGTTAAACTAATATGTATAATATAAGCAACAGTTTTGACCTCCACATTTACCTTGGTAATTGCTGTATGCTACATGTATGTGGGAGAGCTAGTTGTCATGATAAATTATATGCTTGAATATCATGCACTGAGATATGAACACATTGATGTACTTGTGTAGATCATGCACAATATTATTGGGATGTTCTTCAGTTGTAAATTCTATAGAGCATCAATCACCAACATTGTTATATCCACATATTTAACCTAATTATAATTGTGCTACATGTTTCATAATACACGTAGGTGTAGATTGCAGTTATCTATATATAATATGCTGTGTCAGACTGGCCAAGTTAATTAGGCTAATCAGCTTAAAAAACACCAATAATAACGTATAGTATCACTCTTCTGGGCAAACTCTCCTTAAGTAATCATATTACTTGTTCAAATTTTTTCTGTCAGTATGTGGAATAATGTGGCCTGTCGCCATCCTGTATGTGGCCTGTCGCCATCCTGGTTGAAATATTTGCTGGTAATGTTACTTTAATCTCTGATTAGATTAAATCATTTTCTTTTATTATATGTTTATGCCGTAGCTGCCAGCTGTATTCGAAGGGATGCTGTATTTGCTCATTGTCCTTATCTGTATCTTGTAACATTCATGCTTCGCCTGTCTTCAACATAGGTAGAATGTGTGTTTTTCTTTAGCTTTGAAAAAAGTGGAAGTATCTCCAACAAGACGTCAGCTCCACAGCAATAAAGAAGTTGTTATCCATAGAAAGCCTTGTGTTAAAATGTGTGTTACCCAACATAAATCCTAGGAAGCTTATCGATTTGAGTCACAAGATCAAGGGCAAGGTCACATCACCCCCAATCTTAATCTCTTCTTGCTTTAACTTTATATTGAGTTATTATCCAGATATATTCCTCAAAGTATGTTACCCGTGTTCTTCGGAAGTCCATCAATTAGTGGGTCAAAGGTCAAAGCCATAGAATGTAAAAACTCAAAATTGCCATTTGTACATTTTATCTTGGGTTATACTTCATCTAAACTCACAATAGTTCACAGGTATATGCAAAGCTAGATACGTAAGCTTGTTGATTTGGGGTAAAGAACAGTTGAAGTATCCACCAGAAAACAAAGTATTTTTATGCTTGCTATAATCTTCTGATGATTTATATATATTTGTAGACCTCATCAGCCCCACGTGGTCAGGCCATCAGCCCCAGCTGAGACATCACAGCTTGTTGGGGAGTTGACATCCCTGAAACAACGTCTTCAGCATCTTTTAACAGTAAGAATCACTGGGTTGAATTGATTCAAATCATTCAGTTGTTGATTGATGAGTTTGAGACAATTACTTTCAAAGAGATTCTAATAATAGTCATCAAAGTAAAAAAGCAATGAAGAAATACTTGTCACTTTAGTAAATACAGTAAACATATGTTACATGTCTCTCATCATATCATCACCTGTATATGCTGCCTTGTTATACATAACCTTATAGGTACACTGGTTCAAACCATTTTCTGTAGAGATTCCCATGTATTCTCAATATTATTTCAGGATGCAGAACATTGGAAGGATGACATTGCCGCAAAGATATCAGAGGTAAATTGTACACATCCACCCATCCATCCATTTACAAACCACAGTGCCACTGCATGAATAGGTCTAATGTTGAGGCTATATATTTATAAGTATAACATGCATTTGGGATGTAAGTTTGATGCTCCTAATTTATTCATTTTCCCGTTTTAATACATGAATTTGAAACATTGAACCTATATAATGTATATCCTTTGTATATATGTTCGAGGAGAGTACCTTGTGGCCTTGTGGCTGTGTACAATCCTCGTGAAATAAGTAAAGCATTATATTATATTATATTATATTATATTATATTATATTCATTGTTGAGATATGGTGATGACAAGCAATTTGTGATAATGAGACCGTTTGACCTGGTGACCTGAGAAAATATGGGTCAATTTCACCCATATTTTATACATTTCAGTCATCAGGTCAAACTGTGTCAATTTTTCACTAATTGATTAATTGCTACTACCATATGTTTAGACTTAATAGGACTTGTAAGCAAACCTACTTTCTCCCATGCCTGTGATCACAAGAGCAGAAGTCCCTGGAAAAACAGTGAGTGACTCAATTTTTGTGGGTCACAGTTGGTCTATAATTCAGATATACACAACATCCTAGACATTCCATCTTCACAAAGTCGAGGTTTCTGTTTTAGCCAAAGGTGAAACCTTGGCCTTCTTGCTTAGCAGACTTTTGCCTACCTACATGTACATGTATACGAATCTGCTGTCACATGATAATGCCATAGTTGTGTAATAAAACAAGTGATCTGATTGGCCAATATGCACAGGATGTTGGTTTGCTGATTGGCTGAAATTTTTAGGGTATAGATAGCCCTGGTTTTGGCGAGGATGATGACATTCATGCAAGGATATTTTTACATGTTACATTATGAGAAAATATGAAATTCTTGAAAGAAGCGAACTACAATTCCTGTAATACACCTGGTGAACTGAATAGTGTTGTTATTACACTTTTAGCCTGCACTCACTGGTATATGTATGTTTGTGGTGTAGTAATTGCTGAACTGGTTCTGTATTACAGGTACCAGCACATATCCCCACAAAACTGGTAGATAAAGGACCATGTCCACTGGACTCGTATTTGGTAAGTTTGTCACTGATGGATGTTTTGGTTATTCCTTACCTGCTGAAGACCATTTGTATGAGGTTGACTTGGAGGGGGTAATTATGTCCCTTGTACATGTTTAGCTCTGATAACAGATTGAAACTCACCATTTACTGTGGTTGCAAGTTGACATTCAAATAATAAGTGAGGGGCTGGAATCTGAATGCTTTATTGCCATATATTTCAGGTAGACTGGGTTAAAGTTTGAAACAACAGTTGAACTTAAATGTCTGCACATTGCCATCTAGGGGTTCCTGTTGTACTGCTAGGTATGAGCGGTAGAAGTTGATCCAAGTTTTGTCAGGAAATCACACAAGACGTAGTGGGAGTACAAATACAAGCAGAAAAACTGTTTTTGCCGATATTGTGAGGCTGGCCACCCAAACATTGTCAAGGCTGAAAACCGAGTCTTAAGCTGAAGTCGATAAGCTTTTAATGAACTGTTAAATGTCTGGTGGCTGTCAGGCACACTTCGCTGTTTACAGCAACGTTTGTGACAACAGCGACGGTAGTTCACTTCTGTACTGGGTACGTGTAGGAGTTGAAGGGACGACAAGACTGGCATGCAGGAATGTGTGAAGATACGCGTTACTTGACTGCTCCGCAAACCATTCATGAAGGCTTTACTCCACGCAATCGACAGGAAACCTCCAATCCAATACACCACAGCACACTGGAACACTTGCCCCGAGACTATTTGCTGTGTCCACTGAACAACATCCTGCCTTGTAGGTTTACATGCCTTCAACACAACAAATGACATGCGGTTTTCCGAAAGTATATTTAACATGGACATTTTTGCTTTCCAAGTTTCAAGGCTGCCGAACAATTGATTTCATCTTAAACAGTGTTGAAAATGTGTTATAATCATGATTCTATGAGAAATTATGTCTCATTGCCTTGACTTGGATTGATTTATAGACTTTATAAATCCCAAAGCCTCATGCAGTACTTCTAACTCCTCTACCCATATAGGACTGCAAGGTAACACTGACTTCAGGACATATTTCTCTGCCTCTCATTGGGAACCAATATTATTTTATCAGACCAATAACTCTATCCATGCCGTATTCATGTACATACATGCCTATGAATTCAAACTTCAGTCGTAGATATTTGGTTTCTTGTAGATGAGTGCTGTCACAGGCTGTCCGCCCCTCTGCCTTTTGTCAAACACCGGGATAGTTACCCATTTTGAGTCAAAAAGGTCCCAGTTTTCCAAATTGTTATCGTCAGTGTCTAGATTGCAGTATTGAAGAGATAGAAAAGCAGCTATAGAAACATGTAAAAATGATCAAGAAAAATCAGTTGACAAGGTTATTAGCCTTCATTCTGCCAAGTGATTCAAAATTGCCCTCTGTTGCCAAAATCTGACAATCTATGTTTTTTTTGCCCTACAATGGTGTAAGTGATCTGCCACTTTGAGCATCATTTCAAACTCTTACATCAGAATCAGGGCTCGAATTGGCGGCCTGCAAATTGCAATTTGCAGGCCAAATTTGAGGTGTTGCAGGCCATGTGAAAATTCGCCTGCAAAAAAAAAAAAAAAAATTGCAGGTCATAATTTCTGTGGCAGAAATTGTTTTACGGATCCGCCGACCCCAAAAAACGGGTTTTGTGAAAAAAAAATACAATTTCCAAATGGTCCTTTTTTTTCTCCGCCGACTCGATTTCCCCGTCATTGTCAATGAAGAAAAAAAAATCCGGAAAACCCTGTTGCAAAATTCGGTGATGGACTGGAACAGCTCTCCGCGAGGGAAGACAACTCTTCCATCACGTGGCGGCGCTATCCTAAATACTCGCCGCAAAGTGTTGTAGTCGCCATTCTGTGCACAAATGTATAGCTTTCTGGGCATTTACCCAATGCTTGGAGAGTGCCTTATGGCGGGAGCTAATGGAATTTTCCTGCATTTGTCGATAGACAACGGGAGTGACACTTTTCATCGGTTTGTCAGAGCCAATTCAGATAAAACGATCTGAAATATCGTAGCCGAACACTGCGACAGTTTGATGGTAACGGAGATCAGGAGATTCTGCAGTCGTTTGGCACGCGATATGTGTTGTTTGTGCACATGTCTTCGATATTCTTATGAGTGCACAGAAGCGATACGATCGTCTCCCGATGTCAAGATTTGTATAGATCAAAAACTTATCAAAGCGGGATGTTATCAAAACGGTCAAATATTCGAATAGTGTATATTTTGGCTCAGTTGAATTTTCAATGATAAACCGGTAGAAAAAGTTTTCTACTCGAATTTTCGAAACCTGTTCAATCATCATCATGAATTTCATTAGTCAAGACATTTTCAAAGTTGCATATACAAATGTATACAAGGCTAGTTCAGTTTTATGATTTTTAACCTCAACCCTCGGACATAAAGTCATAGGGATATTGTCTTTGTTAAGTACGTCTGTCCACCTTTCTAATATTAACCTGTCCGGTCTGGCCTAGCCTATGACGGGTTTAACTAAACTATTCTTGGTGTTATGTCACAATTTTTCAATGCAGGGATATTGTCATGGTCATTTACGTCCGTCGACCTGCCTTGATGGTCTGTGCCTATGGCAGGTGTTCAAAAAAATCTATTTAATGGCGTCCAACCTTTCAACCCTTCTTTATCACATGGATACTGTCATCACCATTGTAACGTTCACAAATAGAATAAGAGAAAGATCCCGTTCAACAATTCACTTTCCATCTCGTTTTCTTGTTTTATGGGTTAACAATGCAAGCTTTTATCACTGATCAGACATTCAGCAGGCAGCTGTCTTGCATACTAGATACCGGCCATGATTTTTACTTCAACATTTAAAAATCTAATTTTGTTGTGCTAATTTTTTTTTATGGAGATTTTTTTTTTTTTTTTTTTTTTTCCGACCGGCCGACCTGAATTTTTAGGGCCTTCAATCCGTAAACCAAGAAATAAAAAAAAGTGGCCTATCTTCTGTTCAGTGGATATTCTGGAGATCATTTTCGTCGACGGCATGTCCAAAAGGTAGAAAACTTTTCATCTTTTTCAACACAAAATACATCGTCGTGGTCGAGTTCAGATCGATGGCAAAAGTAAATATGTTCAGGGGAGTCTACTCGTGCATTATTTGGAAATAGAGAACTGTTGTCTCCCTTTACTGTCCTTATGCATGCGTGCGCCGCTGTTCTAGGAATCCTATTTCCGTTCGTTTGTTGCTGAGAGACTGGCCAAAATGAACTGACAGATTAATTTGCTGGGCTGCCAAATAATGAAATAAATTGTGTGATGGCAAAAGTATCAACTGTACGATCGTGGGGGTTTAACGACTGGCTCAACATTACGAAAAAGGATAAAAAAAACGGACATGATATTGTGACAGAAATGAACTGCTCGCTGTGTTCGAAGTACGAACTGCAAATTCAAACGGTGAGAAATTTTCAACAAGCTTGGATTAGCGGCACTCGTACAATCAAAAATGATTGCGTGATCACACATTCGAAGGCAGAACCACATAATCTTATTAAAAAAAATGCAGGTCAAATTTTGCAATTGCAGGTCATCTTGGATTTGACCTGCAAATTTTTTGGAAGGGATTTTTTTTTGCAGGTCATCTCTCATGCTCTAAAGCGAGCCCTGAGAATGTATAATAATTTAAGGAAGTTAGAATGAACTTTTTCAAAAAAAAAACTTACTCAGAGAAGTTTTCATCCATCTCATTCAAGAAAATTTGCAGGGTTCACAAAATGATTGCAGCCAATATAAATCAGTGAAAAAAATTTTTTGATTATCATTAGTTATTTCTACTAAAAATATATATATATAACTGATACTAAAATCACTTCAGTAAGTGATAAGCAATCACTTGTATGAGTGTATCCCCTGACTTAAATACAAAAAAGGACAAAAATAACTGTTCTGTGCACTGGATTAATGTTACAATATTCTGATGTAACAGGTTTGCATAAAAGAGTATACAACTTTTAGTGGTCAAAGAGTGGACCTCCATTGTTCATTTTCAGCTGAATTTGGATAACTCTGAAGTTCGCCCCATGTATGGAGTGTAGTTGTCCTAACTCAACCTTTCACCAGCAGACCCATAACTCTGATGTTATCACTGGCCATTGTGGAGGCTGGAGTAGATTGATACTACACCATTGTCAGACCTTTGATGTTCATTGCTCTCGAGTACTTATTGATTATATCGCATGTCATAGACCAATTAACCCTCATTAAATAAAGCATGATTCTGCTGCATCTCAGAACATGTCCAACCCTTCTGCATATTAGGATCCCTGCAGGGCTGTATTAAACTAGCACATCAGTAGGTGGTATTGATGAATTGATCATTGTGGTCTATGCATTAAATCCAACTCAATATTTTCATAAAGATTTTTTATACGCCCATTATGAAACTGGGTTTTATATTGCAATTGCGAAGTCTCTCCATCTGTTAACTGTTATAACATTATGTATAACAAGACCGGAAACATTACTGAATAGGAAGAGTGAAACATTATTGAAAATTTGGAAGAGACATGCCGTCTGACTGAAGAAATGTATAGTTTCTTGACGTGCAGAGTTTAACCATTTCTCTCGAGAAATGTATGATCTCATAAAGCATTGCATGGATTCAGACCTGAATTCTGACTGTATTCCAAGCGATTGTGGAGAAATATAACCTGTAACTTTGAATTATGTCCTCCAGTGTTTGACAAGAGTATAAATGTGCGCAAAATTTTCAGTCTTAATTCTCATTCAGTTTCAATGTAACATAAAATGACTTAAATCAATTCAATGGTTTAGATCTTAGATAACTGGAAATTTCAAATATTGCTACACAATTTCAGTGTAACTGGAAAACCCGGAGTAGGAAATGTTTACACTCCTCAGGATCATATTTCTGGGGTACATGTAGCAGTGAAGGGCTGAATGATGACAAATGTATAAATAATAAAAAAAAATAAAATAAAAAAAATGATGTTAGTATATAGGTCATCCGGTAAAAATATATATGGCTACAATAGTTAACTCAACTTATCTTTTCATAATTTTATGAAGTGACATTGCAGATTTGATATGTTCTTCTATTAATTCTGATGATTCAGTGTTTTGACCCTCAGGATTGATAATTTTCTGTTCGGAGAGATGAAATAATTTGTCGCTTCCCGTCAAATTGTACATTTTGCGTGCAACATTGTTTCCAGAATTGAGGTTAGTTTATAATAATAGATATTACTGGATTCATTTCCATTGTGATCAACCTTAATCAATATTGAAATTACATTTGACAGGTGTGCAATCTGATATATCCGCTTAAGATGATTGACCCAATTCAAAACAGTTAAGATATTCATGGAGAGAATTAGGTTAATAGTGATTTGAATATGTTGATGTGAACAGACATTATGCACATGAGAATGCCATGTATCAGTATAGAATACACCATCCATGTATAAATGTTATAATGTATCAGTATAGAATACACCATCCATGTATAAATGTTATAATGTACCAGTATAGAATACACCATCCATGTAAAAATGTTATAATGTACCAGTAAAACTATAATCTGGCGATCAATCAAAACTGTTTGAAAATAAAACAAAAGTTAACTTCAATTTGATTGATCACTGAGTGATGCAGTTGACCAATCCTTGTGCCGGTTGTCTTGAAAGAGCAGTGGGGAATGATTACCCTATTTCTTCTAATTTTTCGAACAGCAGTTTTAGATTTAGAAGCAGAAAAAACATCTTTATGTCAACTAAGGCTAAATAATGTGACATGGTTATGTTATTTATCCCAAGAACTGAAAAGACAGCCAGTGAAATTTGTAGACTGTTAGCAGAATTTCTGTCTGCAGATGCCTAAAGTTACTTTTGCCATCTGAATAATTAGAAGAAATAGGGTAATAATGATAATTGCTATAATAGTTATGATAATCTTGATCAGAGTAATACCACTATGTGCCAGACATACATGTAACAGCAGTATTAGTATGACCCATACCACAGTGTATATATGTATATTATGCTGTTGTCAGACTTATATGGGACAGTTGATATCAGTACTGTGTGTGTGACATTGGTGATAAGGGTATGATGCATACCAACACAAACATGATAACATGCTGTCAACCTCACAGTACAGTACGGAATGTACATAGACTCTCCACCATAACCTGTAGTCCCTGTACAGTTATGAGCTTATCATACATCTCCAATATTATTGTTGATCAGACAACTAATAAACAAGTTGGAATGTCAACAATTTAGATTTGATTTATTTGTATAATCCCTATTTGATAGTGTTTAACTAACCAAACTGCTTCATACCAAAAAAAACAAAAACATTTCATTTCTAGCCAGGAATTATCAATGAAAACTGACATTCATTTGCCTTACTTCTTCACAATCACTTTTGGGTATTATAAAGAAGCATGCTAGGAATTGATAGAAAGTCTGTTTATATCGACTATTGTCACTGCATGTTGAACAGGTATATAAATAAAGATATGAAAAACTGTCTTTGTACATTTAAGTAATACAATCACTGGGCTGTATATCGTGTCAAATCACTGGAGAAGGCCACTGAATCCAGTGCAGAAGAACACTAATATGAAAAAAACTGTTTACAATTTGATCCTATCATCCTCAACTACTCCTCTCTGAGGTATACCTCACTCTCCCTACAAGCTTCCCTGCTCCCCCTCCCTGACCAAGGGCGTAGACAAGGGGGGGCTTGGGGGGGCTGGAGCCCCCCCAAATATTGACGTCCGTCAAAATAAAAATAACAAAAAGAAAAGAAAAAAAAAAAACAAAAAGGGAGAAAAGAGGAAAGAAAGCAAAAGAAACAAAAAGGAAACATAGCAGAGAAGTAAATGTTTAGCTTGTCACATATCTTTATCAATTGTTGCATATTACAGGGGAAGTAAAATCAACAATGCTTACCAGAAGGACTAGAATAGTTGCAATCGGTCAGAGAACAACGCAACAGTTTGGCGATATCGGACTCAAAGATCCCGTGTGATTTTCTCCGAGAAACGAATAATGTGCTCCAATTCAATCAAATATCGCCCATTTGGACGAAAAAGGTCAACACGTTGGCTGAAAAGATTTTTTCAGAACTTTTTCACCATAAACTTTTTTTTAATTGAGATCCCAGTCATTTGTTCCGTATTTATTTATTCACAAACGAGAGATACGAACTCCCGAATAATTTTCACAGAGAAACCCTAGAAATATAGGTAAAAAATCTAACCCAGACACAAAGTCACTATTTAACTGGTGTAAATATGATGAATATGTATACTTTTCGCTATTATTCCGAGAAAGGACCCCTAAGTTTACATTTTTGATAAGTTTGGCAACTTCAGAACGACCACAAGAACTCATGCGGTCAACCACGTATCAGAACACCGCCCCTGCTATCTAGGCAAAATAGTATTATCTAAGAAATAACTTGAATTAATATAGTGCAAACCCCGGATTGAACGATCATTTCACCTTGTATATCAGTGTAGTGATCGCCACTGTTATAGAGATTTTCGCAAAAAAAAGAGTTCAACTTTTACCGCTCAAATGCTCCCAGTGAGCGCCAATTTACCATCAATTTTCAAAAAAAAATCTACGCTGCGAGGGGGGATACCCCCCTCTCAGACTCTCCCCCTAAGCCCCCCCAAACTTCACAACTTGTCTACGCCCTTGCTGACCCCCTGCTCACCCCACCCATCACATCCCCAGTCCGGTTTAAGGCCACTGTAGAAAACGTATGCATGAATATAAATGATACTGCTCTTCTCTCATGCTCACTTTAAAGTATGGTCCTAAAACTTCTCAAACATGTTAATTCATGATCACATGCTATAAAATTTTACTGACAAGGATATAGCTGTAGGATTTATCTCCCTTTATTCTGTTTTTTTCAGGTGTATTATACATTTACTTGGTACATCTGAGTCCTTCTATTCTCTGAGGAACAGTTCATCCTATATTATATCCTTTCAGACCTGTAGATTCTACAGAATGCATAGCTCTGGTTCCTTGTTCCCTATCGAAAAATGTATAGTTATGGAACTATTGATTCTGATTGATAGGTTAAAACAAAATATTCATGTGACCATGCCATTTCCGAGGAGTTAACTGTGGATCAATGCAGGGAACTACCATAAACAGTTTAATTCCCACCATTAATGATATTCTATTTACAGTCTGTCATAAAAATAATGAAAAATGATATTTTATATTTTCTCATATTAAAAGTTGGTCGAAAGTTCTTTACCAACATTAAAACATTGAACGTTCCATTATCACTTCTGTAATTATCACAGGTTAAAGCAGAGCGCCTAACTGGTGAACCGTATCCCTCATTGAAGGAACTTTCACCCAGAAATTTCAACGCACCCCTCCCAGCAAAGTTCACAGAGGCAGAGAGTGTGTTGAGGAAAGCACAGACAACCAGAGCATGCCTGGAGGCGAACTTAGACGCTGTCCTGAGATCTCGGCAGGGCACTGATGTCTATACCATATTGGAAACCCTCTACCAGGATGGGTATGCACAGTTGAATTTGAATTTGTTGATTTACAGTAACCCATGAATGAAATGTCAAATAAAGGTAACTAAATGTTATCTCTATAGTCAGTTTCATTTATAACTAGACGTGTCATTGACACAACATAAGTTTCTTTACCAGGTTAATGAAATCCAACATCATAATAGATTGATCTATATGGGCAATTCCAGCGTGACTCAGGTTACATTCAGAGCCCCAAGAGCAAATTCAATTTGCTCAGATTTTAATATAAATGACATGTGATAACCCACATTCAGCAGTTATTTACTTCAGGGTGAGACCTAACCAATTACACAACCAGTTGATTGTCTACGTTCAAATTGTAACTTTTATGTACAAAAACAAGAGCGTGACTCAGGTTACGAAAAAAAGACATGACCCCCAGACCACTATTGTTCAAACAAGATTTCTCTTCAAATTAATTGTGTGAGAGAATTCATCAAACTTTCATTAAACAAAGTACATCGGTAGCTAAATATTTGTGCAATATTGAACCTGATATATAATAGTAACAGGGAGATAATTAAAGAAGATCGCGTGACTCAGGTTACTGTGACTCAGGTTACAGTTTGTCCGGGGCTAAACATTGATGAAAAACTTCACTCAAAACAGAACATGCAACACTAGTAATACTGGAACAAAGCTATATGATAATTCTAAATGTATTTGGATAGAAGAAGTTGCTTTATATCAGGTTTAGTTACAAGAAAACGAAATGACCCCCACACCACTATAGTTCAAATGAGATTTCACTTTGAATTAATTATGTGAGAGAATTCATCAAATATTGATTAAACAAAGTACATCTATAGTAAAATATACGTGCAATATTGAACTTGATATATAATAGCAACAGGGAGATAATAAAAAAAGATTGCGTGACTCAGGTTACCGTGACTCAGGTTACAGTTTGTCAGAATCTAATTGTTGACACAAAACTGTATTCAATACAGAATATGCAACACTATTAATATATGAATGATGCTGCATGATAATTCTAAATATGCTTGGTTAGAATACACAGATTTTTATCATGTTAAGTTCATTATTACCTCTCCATCACTGCAGTATCATGGTCCAGTTTGTGGAACACATGATATGTGTAGTATTTTAGATGTACGTCTATGATAGGACTCAATCAGTAAGACCAATTCAAAAGAAACAATTCAATGTGATGTATGTGCAGTTCGATACACACATACACTCTAGAAGAACTGGCATAAATGCAAGCACGTTTGCACCCAAAAGAATCCAAATGCAAATATCACACAAACTAATGCCAGTTCTGGAAATGATTTGCCTACATTGTATATTGAATCTACGGTCTTCATTATCAATAGGAATGATTGGTGTAGTTTATATCTTGTTTCGAAGACAAATGTACATGAATGACAGAGAAGAGTTCAGCAATCCAACTCTTAATATCAAGGTGCAGTGGAACTACATAGAGCAAAATCCCAAATTAGGATATTATGCACAAATGTGTATAGTCATACTTGAGGGTGGAAAGAATCACAATATAACTGATCAAAATTTTGGTCTCAAATATGTATGTCATCAATGCATATGTATAGTAGTTTTTACAGCTGTAAAGTTGCAGTTATTTTCTTTGCATTATGTGTAATGAGATGCCCATCAAACGTGACTCAGGTTACACGTGACTCAGGTTACAATTTTCAAAGTACCAGCATTTTTTTTCTATTCAATATATATGAGCAGCTTTATCAGAAATGACTGAGGCATAAGTAAGACAAAGAAATTATGAAATATTTCTCTAATGCTGCTCTGGGATTTTTATCAGTTTAGTAACAAATCATTTTTCGTGACTCCGGTTACATCATATAACATGATAGCATAGAACTGTCTATGCTACATAAACTAAATGGAATTTCAGCTACCTGCATTTTCTGGTTAAAGTACATGATTAGGCCAATGTATTGTAGACAATAGATAAAGATTTATTCAATAAAGTAAGAGTAGCCAAGATGACAAATCTACCCTATGATGAACAGAGAATTTTATGCTATTTTGCACGACATTTCATCAAAAAGTAGAAGTCTATTATTGGATTAAAACCCACATAAAATATTATTTCCACGAACTTAGGAATATAAACTATGTTATAGGAAAAGAATTAGTAGCATACCATTAGGTTTATTTTTTACTGATCATGTCCATGTTTACACGGAATTGCCCATATGCTGAATTCAACCATGGGTTATATTCTATAATGGTCATTGAGAATGTGAATTATCTACTTCATCCAAATCACACTATGTATCATCACCTCATTTGGAAGGACATACCAAGGTAATGGGGCAGCCATTAATGAACCACAATAAGTGTGTTAGGTATTGTATCAGACTTGGCATGGGACGATGTGCTCGAGTGTGATTTACATCCTCTGAGGAGGGTCTGAAAAATGCAGTCAAGACATCAGACATTTCTGATAAAAATTTAGTCTTGTCTGATCAAAGTGCTTATCCTGTCTATGTTGAAGGATTATGTCTGATCAAATTCTGAGAAATGACTGATCGTTTTGAATATGTTTATTTCAGAATAGCACCCATAATATTTTGGACCCATGTTCGGATTCAGCATGCCGAGTCAAACTGCAATGTTGAACTTTATAAACCTAATAAAAAATCTGGATTCCAATTTGTACTTTGATAATTTCAGGAGTGCTGTGGAGAGAGGTCGTATACAGAGGATGGTAGATGATCATATAGCAGTAGCTCACCAACAATTACAGGTGAGTACACTATCAAAAATACTCCTCAAAGGCTTTTATCAGAAGGTTTTCTGAGTAAAGCAAGTTATTATTCATTAAAGAGATACATTTTGAAAAACAAATCTTGTTGTGGATTTGAAACGTTGATCAAAACATTTAACCATAGTTATTTTATATTGTCTTTTGCCAATATATTGTAGCCAATCAATGGTTAGTATGTCAGCACTGAATGAATTGTGTGACTTCGCACATCCACATTAAATATGAGAGACTTGGTTCGTTCTGGCAATGGTTCCGGCCAGAATGAACGGAAATAATGAAGTCCGGAACAGTTTTTCATTTGTTGTCATGGCAAAATTTATGATTTGGTTGTAAAACTTGTCAATGAAATATAAATGAGTGGAAATTTGTCATGACAAACTTGTTTAAATAGCAGAATTTGTTATGAATACAGAAGGAGCTGGAGAATGATAAGACATCAGTAAATATACCCACTAAAGGTCCCACAGCAGCAGCTGATAACAAAGGTGGGAGAGGTGGCAGGATGAGAGGTGGTGTGATCAGGGCTGAGCCGGGGGTGGGCCGGAGACCGGCCTCAAATCCTTCTGACAGGACCAAATCACAGCCCGGCAAAGAGAATAAGGCCAAGTCCACAACAAAGGTTTGTAATGTGATGAGAAAATCCTAATTAAAGTTTGCTTCAAATTTGCTTTTCCAACTGTCACTATACATGTAACTCTGGAATAGAAAATATTTGAGAGTTTAAATTACAGACGTGAAGCTTAAAGGTCAACCCAAACGCTCTGAGGTCAAAAATATAAAAAAATAGTCCTTTCGATTCTGAAAATAATGATATTTTTTTCATAATTTTGTGCAGTCTGGTTGGCGAGATATCGCCGTTTGAAAGGTGAAAATCGCTCTCCTGTCAATTCCAGCTGTGACGTCACGGAGGGAAGCCGTCTTGTATTCTCTATGTTAAAGCCGTATACCATAGTCGTAAGTAGCTGCTTATTTCTGGAGATTTTCGGAGTATCGGGACATCATTTGTTAAATATGCCGCGACGTTGTATAGTGGGAGGTTGCAGTTTTACTACAGATGACGGTGTTGGTATTCATTTGTGGCCTAAAGACGAGAAAATCGCTGCAAATTGGACGAAATTTGTACGCAACACGAGAGTGTGGAAAGAGGGCCTGAGCCAGTACTCGTATAATTTGCTCGGCACATTTTGACAGAAATTAGACATCATTCGAGGACATCTACAGCGTAGCAGTTGAATTCGGGTACAAACCAAAACTAAAGAGAACAGCTATTCCAACTATCAAACCTAAGAACAATCAGAATGTGACGGCAAAGAAATCGGACAAGGAGAATCTATCACGGACATCGGCTGAACGAACCTAGCCTGCAAGCGAGGCCTCGGGCAGGGAGACGGCTGTACATGCCCTGCTCGCTCTCGCGTGGCATTTGTTGCTTGAGCACCTACAGGTTAGACTGGATGAGTCTCTATTTCATATATACTATTTAATAATACTAAAATGATCTTTCATAAATATATATACGCTTGATAAGTAAATAAATAAAAAACACCAATTGGAGTGAATGGCTGTAAATACAGAAGTGATAATAATACTTTCATAATCCCTTGACATTTGAGATTGTGGGAATATCATTCGATTTCAATTTAATTGAGGTAATTTGTCGAAAATTGAGCAAATGTGAATGTCGATCCACTCACCATGGCTTACTTTTCGCCATGAATGTCCAAAGTATTTTTTATCAAACTATATAATTCTGAAATTGGTATTTCATGGGGATTATGGGAAAACAAACAAAATTCAAATCGGACGTATATCAGTAGAGTTATCAACAGTTTACTGTCCATACTGCCGAATCCCGGAGTTTATCCCCTCGAAAAGGCTGCCTCGGTCAGTAACAACAATAACAACACAGATGTGCTCGTTCTTTACATGATCATCACAGAATCGTTCTACATTCAATACAGTTTGAAATATATGGACATTTGCTCTTATAGATGACGATAATAAGGTTTCCAGTCAAGTTGCATACCAATCACTATTCAACAAACGACCTCTCCGAATCCTGTCGTCGTCGAGTTCCACGTTGTCAGAGTGGTTGTCACTGTCAGAATCGGAGCCGTACGGCTCAAATTGATAGGGCTGAATTCCGCCGTTGGTCTGCAAACAACTGTTAATTTGCCCGTCATCATCCTCCTCTATGTCTATTTCATCTTCTTGGCGAAAAATATTTCCATCTAAGCAGCTGATATCGCTCGAATCGACATCTGAACCGGAGCTCTGACTGCACTCGCTTTCCATGTTATCCGCTGTTTTTTCTCAGGCAACTTCCCTGCGTGATGTCATCAAGCCAGCTGCGAAAGTGTGAAAAAGCCCACTTTGCTCCCATATTACGTGTGTTTCTGATCAGATTAGAATTTTTTCAATATTTTTTTCATACAAAGTGAAGTATGAACTATGATTTGTAAAGATTTTTAGACCAAAAAAAATTCCATTTGGGTTGACCTTTAGATACCAAATGGAGCTATTTGTTAGATTAAAAAATAGCATTAATGTAGCTACATGCTGATCAAATGCATCATTGGTAAATTGAAAATGGTGTGAGTATTCAGTGAAATCAGTAGGCCCAAACAGTATTGTTATCCTGAACTTTATGGTATTAAAATTAGTAGAATGATCATGGGCATTGCCAGGATTTCTTAGGAGGGGGTCGTTTCATATGCTTACTCAATACAGAGCCCTGTTCTGTGCTGTCCAACATAGGAAAATAACATGTGGTTGGGCGCTGAAGGGGGGGTCGTTCACAACCCAACGACTCCCTCTGGTGACGGCCTTGATGAAATTTATTCATCTTTTCTTCTATTTCCCTTTGAAGGCAACAGATTTTGTCGTTTAAATGTGTGTTCATTAGCTTTCGATTTACTCAGAAACCCAAACGTACCGACTACCAGGCCACTGAAGAGTTCCTGACTCACGTGTATGGTAGAGCACCATACCAGAGTAAGAGGACCACGGTGAAGGACCCGTACCTCCATTACCAGAATGAGGCTCGACCACGCTCCCCAAGACCATCCTCAACTATTCCAATACAAGGTCATTCATCGTCCTCTAGTTCAGTCATATTTTGGCTATTATAAAAGTCAGTGCTATAATTGTTAGTCCTGAAGTGCAGCTTTGACTACACTGTATATTAGACTTTACCAGCAGAGTTATGAGAAAGTGAAATATCCAACCAAAATATCTGGGTGTGATCAAATTTATTAGAACATGAAGTTGACAAACTGGTTAAAAATCATGCATATAATCCATTATTTCTTTGTTATGTCATTGATTTTAGATGATGATCAAATTTATTAGAACCACTGATTGAATTTTGTCGCCGAGATTTGGGGGGATTGAATTTTGATCACAGGGGGATTGAATTATAATTTATTAGAGGGATTACCATAAGTTTTATATGAATGAAAAGCATTTCATGGTGTACGGTAAGTTCCCTAAGTATTCGTGACCGGAAGTGAATATCGCAGTCGTCAAAAACTGACCACTTCCGAATAGTTTGTGCAGATCAGTTCAGAAAAACGGACGTTTTCGTAAATTAGAGTCCCCATATTAAATGCCCATACCGTTCGACAATGAAAGGTCACAATACGTCGATTGTGATGTTTCTTTAATTTTTTTATATTTACCCAGACAGCACTCTTAAATGATAATAAAGATCGACAACCACGAGACATTCACTATACTTTGTGTGTAGAATGAAGCCTAATATACTTCGGCGAAGTTCAGTTGTACGAACACGTGTGGTCGAGAGGAAACCCCGAAGCAAAACCCAGGAAATGTTTGTTGTGCGTTTAGATTTGTCAGGCAATAATTCGCAATTGATCAAAGGATAAATAAAGCATTCTTTCTGCTCTTTAACCATTAAATTAGGTTCGAATAATTGACTGCAATGATCGGCTGACAATGAAGAGATTAGTTTCATCGGAGGCCCGGCCAATTTAAAATCACAAATTCGCGTATATTCTTGTATTAGTACATACGAGACAAAGGCATATTCTGTCACTTAGACATTCTGATATTTTCTTTATTTTCTCTTCAGGACATGCTTGAACTCCTGCAGAATTTTTTTCACAGCCGAGAAGACTAGGCACAACTATTCCAGTGACGCCAATGATGTTTACGTGAAAATGTGTAACGATCTAATGAAGAAACAGATTACGTCATTTTCAGATTGAGAATCAAACCTAATAATTTCTTGATTGCTCTTCATAGGGAAATATTGTGGAAGGGCTTTTCAAACTGTTTATGTCAATGAAACGAACAGCAAATTAAGCAAGCGCCCGACACTATCTGAAGACCCATATCAGGGCCAACTCGACTGAGACCCATATCAGGGCCAACTCGTCTGAGACGATATACAATCTTCCCAGCTGGAACGAGCTCATCCCGCCATGAATATCGGCTAAACGAAAGACATGAATTGCTTGCCCATTCTAACAATTCACTGTATCTCTTCTATCCTTTATTAACAAATGTATGAAAATACTTTCATATAATTAGGTGGGGTCTGTAGACATGGAAGAATGTAAGTTTCAACATGCCACGTGTTGGTTGTACATTTTCCCGCCATACGGAGTTGCAATAACATCACGTGATCAATACTTGGATAGCATGGCACGTGGGCCAAACTTTCGCTTCTACACGGTTCCCGCTTCATAGTATATTCAGCCAACACAACCTCAATATCTTATGCCTTTGTAACAGTGAGATCACGACTCTCAAAAAAATTGGTCCAATCTGTTTCAGATGTAAATGTATTGTGGAATATTTCTGACGAACGACAGCTCGATAGATGATGATGACGAAACAGCCAAATGTACAACCGTGTATTTATCTAATATTACCTCATGGGTTCAGCAAAATTAATTCACATTTCAGGCAGTATTATTTAGAGAATAAGTAGACAGAAAACCTATTTAGTTTATTCCATCTTTTTATTTTTTTAACTTTTAATCTCAACCCACTATTTCGACCTCCGCTTCAGTTGCTATCAAATTAGCGTCTATGATCTCGGCTATCTTACGTAAACGTCTCTTCCGACATTCAACTTTTGTGTCAATAATCAAGTCAGAAGTACCGTAATATCTTCACTAATAGTGTAAAAAAACTCAAATTTTCAAGGACTTTCAAGGCCTTTAATTTTCAATATAAAAATTATGCACTTTTACAAACTTTTATAGACTCATGCGAACCATGAAACAATGACACCGTGCACAATGACGCCGTTTCACGCTTTTTACGGCTATGAAGATTCCGATGCAGCCATATGTCACGGTTAATCCTGCACGTCACAGCTTTCCTTTCATGATAATTCTCTTAATAATATCCTCATTTCTATTTTATCCAGGGGTGATTGAAGAGAATAAGTCTGTACTATTGCTTGCTCCTGAAAAGTTGAATACAAGAGTGCAAACTTCTTTCGGTATATGCATCACCGCGAATTCCACGGCCGTAAAATATTCTGAATCGCCGCGTTCGTTGGAAATGACGTTTCTAAATTATTTTTGTCTGAACAGTACAAAATATGTATTCAGTATCATAGCTGGGAATCTCAACATTCGTGTCTAAGGGGAAAAAAATCCGACCCAAACGGGTGCGTTTCTGGTTTTAGGGTGAGGCGCACGTGGCATACAGTCGCCAAAATTAATGCAACTTGAGTTGGGGTTGATCGTAAATCTCTACCCCGCGACTAAGAAAATCCGTGGTTCAAATGTCCGGTCAAACTTCAGTATTATATTTTTTTAAGACCCAATGAAACGTAACTTCCAGTTCTTCATTTTGATATTTTCAGTATAATATCAAATGTATGCTCTCTTCAATCGGCAATGTTTAATATCGCACGCCCCCGTAAACTGGCAATATTCCCAATTTAATGACCATGAGAAATCGCGGTTTAAACATTGGATACATTTCGTTTGTCCAAAATGCTCAAAAAGTTTGCAAGGTGTATCAAATACTAATTCTAAGGAAACTCGTTGATCTGGAAGTTTTTCCATCGCACAACTACATAATATTATCAATCTCGCGACCACGATAAATGAGGGATTTTCGAATAGTTAGGACCGCGGTTTTTCGCGAATGGGTCGTTTTCGATTACTTAGGGAACAGTGTCACGTGACTTGGCGAAGAATGCCCGTTTTCGAATTTACTTAGAGACGAGAATACTTAAGGAACTTACCGTAAGTCAGGTTAGGACCACTGGGCCCCTATCTCCCATTGAGTCCCCACTCTTCCATCATATTCCCAGGGTCAATACAGGTCCTGGATTTTCTTGATTTCCTTGAATTCTGAGGAAATAAATTCCAGGACCTGGAAATCCTCGAATTCTGACAACATTTGTGAAGAGTGCTTTAATTTTATTGTCCCTCTCCCCCCAAAATATCTGCTACAATTGATTAATGGAATTTCTTGCTACAATCTGAAGTTATTCTTCGATCTAGTCAGATCTGTATGAAAAATGATAGTTAAAATACATATTCATTTCCTGAATGAAACGTGGTAAAAGGTGTTAAAAATTGTCCAGGAAAATTCAGTTAAAGGTCCTAGAACCCTGTATTCCAGATATTGCAGGTTTCATTTCAGATATGTATTGGTAGTTAAGACCTGCAGTAATCATACATGTATTATACATATATTTGTAGGTGTGGAGGTGAAGTCCGCTAAGACCCAGACTACAGCTGTACCACTGGTTAAGGGACAGTACTTCTTCAGACCTAACAATGGTGTGGGTGCAACCATTGACAAACATGATCACGGTATATTACCTCAATTGATGGAATACTACATAATTAACCAAATATCTTGATTTTCACAATAGTTCCTCTTCATTGGGAAAATTGAATCTGCATTCGTACCCTTTGATATTCCTAGTCTTTGATATGCGAGATGAAAGTTCTCTGATGATGATGTACATGCAATTGGATATGCTACCTCTGGTCAAAATTTTTGTTTTTGTATTGAAATGCTGGAAACCCAAAGCTGTCGTAGAACATACCAACATTGTAATACAATGATAGCTTCAATCTATTGGAATTTCAAAATTTGTGTTATGACAATGTCTTTACAGCCCCAGTGTCTGGTCAACTTATCGCGATGGCAGTACCCCTGGGGTCACCCCGTATGGATGCTGGCTTAACCATGACTACAACAATCACCACCTCAGCATCAGTGACCACCTCACCCAGGATACAGCCCCAGGCCTCCGCCGCCCGTAATGTTGCCCTCGTAACTGTCAATGAGGATGAGAGTGAGATTGGAGACAAGAAACAGCCTGTTTTGGTGAAACAGGTGTGTGCAATATCAGTGATGTGATGTGCCTTATAGCTGCTGGAATTAAGGGACACTTACATAATTTCAATGGAGGATGGGGTAATACGTAGAAAGTTGTCTGAACACCCATGTACATGTAGATAAATATATTGCCACAATGAGCAGAGCTTAAACTGCTGGGAATATAGATGGTACATATTACACGAATACTACATGTCTGTACAAGTTAATAAATCAATCAGGATAGACTTGAAGCATAATCAGATTTGCTTCCTGGTACATGAAATATAGCTATGTATTTGTATATATATCCTAGATCTTGGTGAATTAAACAAAAAAACTACTGTCTTGTTGAATTTTGCTACATATGTTAGTATTTGACCATAGCTAAATTGTTAGTACTTACGATGAACGCAGAGGTTGTTTGTTAGTTGATACAGAGGCAAGCTTTCATTGGCTTGTACTGTGTGTTACACAAATACAAGATGCTGTTCAGAGAGGCCTGCTGTAAGTACTGAACAGTGACTGAGAAGTACTGTATGGCACCTAAAAGTCTACTACTATATAGAACTGAGCCTAGCAGCACATTTCAGTTACTGTACAGCTTCCTAAAGTCAGCAACTGTCCAGTGTCTTGAGGTAGCAGAGTTGTACTGCACAGTAACATGTTAGTTGGCCTACTGTGAACTTCACAGGAGTACACAATCATGAATTTGCCAGTTTATTACTGCACTGTACTTCCACAGTAAGACTTTAGTACTGCAAAAATATTTATCAGAATACTGTTCCATGTGCAGTACTGCTCAGTCCTGCTCAGTCAAGTTCCTTGTAGTACTGTATGGTATCCAAAAAGTAATAGTTCCTGAATGGCACTGTGTGGTTACTGCACAGTATTTAACTGAGTGGTTCTGTTCGGGGGGGTCTTTCTTTGAAGTTTCATGTAGTAACTTGCATGGTACCTTAACGTTGACTGCATGTGTATTGTCTCCTCTTTTGACAGATGTTACCTCAAGTTAATGTGGCAGGTATAGATGGAGAGAAAAAAGAACCGCCATTAGGACGAATTGATATCAATCCCAGAACATATTTTGATGTGGCTCAGCATGAATCTAGTGATGATGAGGTAAATCTTGAATAGCATAATTTGACGTTTTCTCGGAAATTAGTGCATGTTATACAAATTTTAGATTTAAAAACAAAACAAAAACTATGCAAGTAGTATAATGTGTTAATAGCCAAATGGCTCAATTCCACCAAACAGGCTTTTGAAATTATATGGTCCCATACAAAATTGATTCAATAATTTTGGACAAAGTGCATGACCGAAATTCATTAGCTCTCAGGCACATTCTCAGTCTTCTTTATACAAAGTTTGATAACACTGAAGTATCTTGCTACTTTTCAGGATATTTTGTTATTGTTCATCAGTTGGCCTTTCAATTACAAATGATTTTCTGCCTTTCACCTGTAGGAGGGCAGTCATTCTGAAGAGGATGAGGAGGAGTTGGAAGAGGTGTTGGGGACAGGAATTGCCCTGCCCGGCCATCACCCCCCACCCCCTGCTACTTACTACGGACCGACTTTTCCGCCTCCTGCCCCCTCCCTCAACGCTCCGGACAAGGAGTCCCAAGCTTTAATGGATGAGATACGAAGGAGGGATGCAATGGAAAACCAAGCAATTGAGTGGTAAGAATTCTTGTTACTCCAGCTTATGATTGGACAGAAAGTTTAATGCAGACATGTTAACAGTTGGGCTTATTTCAGGAGACTATTTAAGAAATGAAGGCTTGGTTTCCTTCGTAAAATTGCTCAGATATATGTAGGTAAAACAAAATTGCCCATTGAGCCCAAGTCCTCAAATAATGGGCAATTCCGTTTTATCTACATATATCGTAGCAATTTTACACAGGAAAACAAGCCTTTATTTCTATTCTAATACATCATATTCAACAATGATATCTTCGTTTTTATTTCGATATGAAGTTAATTGCTGCTGCTTTTTGACAAAAATGTAAACCAACTCGTATTTTTTTAATGGCGTTCAACCCGAATGGATCATTTCCAAAATATTCCATTTAGGAGAGTCTATTATCCCAGGGTAGGTGAGACAACAACATTAGACAATCTGACTAATCAGAATGCTGTATTTTTAGAATATATGTTCCGGGTCTAACAATTATAAATACATAATCTGGATTAAATTAGCTATAAATATATTTGTCATTTAACCAGTATCTTATGACCATGGCATGTACATTGCGCGTATGCCGATATACTTCAATATACATCATAGTTCCCCAGAGGCTGTGTAATCTTAGAAATTGAATGAACTTTGCCATCAAATTCCACTCGCTGTCCAGTATTTAGAGCGTCCATTTTGCCACATTGATATTGGCTGAAGGGTATTGTACGCCCGTCCATCTGTCTGTAGCGTCCGTCCGTCCATCTGTCCATCACAGCTTTCTCATTACCAAGATATCTTTAAAACGACTTACCATAGGTACACCAAACGTGCAGTACACACCCATATGCTCGTAACCCAGAACCCTATTGAATCTGGACTTGATTGGGTGGAAACTTTGGTGGCCAGCTTTAACTTATGCGACATTTTTAATGATGTACATGTATATCTCTGACACCATTTAAGTGTTCTATACGAAAAAAATTGGTATACAGCATCGATGTATCAAGAGACTTACAATGAATAACCACATCAGTTCCTCTGAATGGCGAGAAGGATGGCCGGCCATCTTTAATTTGTGCAAAATCAGTAATGATCTCTATCTCTGATACCGTTTAAGTGCTCTTTAATTGTAAAATTTGGTATACATCATCGATGTATCAAGAGACTTAATTACAATGAATGACAGAACTGGTTTCTCTGATTGGGCGGAAATCTTGGTGGCCATCTTTAATTTATGCAAAGTCTATACTTCTGGTACTGTTCAAGTGTTTGATGCAAGACTTTGTATACATCTTCAATACGTCAAGAGACTAAAAATGAATGACAGAACCGTTTTCTCTGATTGGATGGAAATCTTGGCAGCAATTTTTAATTGATGTAAAATCATTGATGGTCTATATATTCTTTGATACTTCTCAATTGTTCAGTATGATGCTTGGTATACATCATCAATACATAAAGAGACAAGTAATGACTGCCGGTTTCTCTGATTGGATAAAAACCTTATGGGCCATTTCTAATTGCAAAATTTTGATAATCTGTATATTTGTCAATTGACTGCTTGGTGTTCCTGACGCCTTCAAAGTAGTATGGTTCAATTTGAATACATAATGAATGGCTGGCCAGAGCCGTAGGGTTTTCAGATGCACAGCTTCATATTTTTGTCCTCCGCCACGAAGTGGTGGGAGGACTTGGAAATGCTGGATTTTGTCCATCCCACATCTTGTGAACGCGAAATCTCGAGAACAGTTTGACCAATCGACTTTAAACTTGAGAATGTGCTTCGCATCAGTTAGACGGCCATTGGTATTGATTTTCACTGAGGTACCTAATCCAAGATGGCCGCCATGGACCATATTGGATTTACTCCGTTCCACATCTTGTGAACGCGATATCTCAAGAACAAATTAACCAATCGACTTCAAACTTGGGAAGGTTTTGCACTTCAGTTAGATAGCCATTGGTATTGGTTTTCACCGAGGTACGTAATCCAAGATGGCTGCCATTGACCATATTGGATTCTGTCCATCACAAATCTTGTGATCGCGATATCTCGAGAACAGTTCGACCAATCGACTTCAAACTTGAGAATGTGGTTCACATCAAGTAGATGGCCATTGGTATTGATTTTCACTGAGGTACGTAATCCAAGATGGCTGCCATTGACCATATTAGATTCCATCCGTCTCGGATCTTGTGAACATGATATCTCGAGACATATTTGACCAATCGACTTCAAACTCGAGAGGGTGCTTCACATCAGTTAGATAGCCATTGGTATTGATTTTCATTGAGGTAGTATGTAATCCAAGATGGCTGCCATTGACCATCTTGGATTTCACTCACCCATATTGTACCCATCTGTGTTGTGAACGCGATATCTTGATCTATTCCACCCATCGATTTATAAACCTCACCATCCACAAATCCATATACAACTACAGACTTACATTCCAGTGTTACACTACCCATTACTGCTTCCCAAACCTCCTCAAATTGTCTCAACAATTCCAGATAAACATCTCTTTCCACATACACATATCCACTTTCCAAGTTATATTTAAGGAGATATTGGAAGCGTATATGCTGCATGCTCTCAAACAGGCTACTTGGCGGAGGACCTGCTAGCTACTCAGCTTGTTACAGTAGCATGTAGAGGACGGTCTGTCTCCCCTTATAGGTGTGCATTTGGAACATTTTATTTGGAATGTCCTGACGAAACTATGTTGAAACCAGAGACAGTTTGTTCTGATTATTAGATGTAGGGAATGGCCCTATGCTTTTAATAGTGAAGACATGGCAGATGTGTTAGAATTATCTGAGAGATATCTTACCGTTGACGTTGTACATATCAGCTGTTGAAAATCACTTTCCTTAGTCTTCTAATCTTCGTAATTTGCCACTTTTGTTTTCTCATCCATGGTTTGTAGAGAAATTATTCAAGATTATATTAAACAGAGCATCTTGAGGTAAATTACAAATAAACTTTATATCAGATATTATTTATGATGTCAAAAATTTGCTATACATGACAACATGCATGTACTTAATCTGTGTATGCATGTCCTGTGATATTTCTAGGGTTGAGCAAGAACTGATGGCACGGGTGATTACAGAGATGTATCCCCAGATGGTAACTCCACAGTTGGCACAGAGAGAGAGGGTCAACCTGGGAGAGGAATCTGACAGCAGTATGGTCTCGGAGCAAGGATCTGTTATATGTAAGTCAACTGTTGTCCGATCTGATGTTCATAAGACTGAATAAAATCAATTGATATCTTTACATGCACTGCCATGACCATTGACACAAGGGGCTCACAGGCACTGCCACAAGCATTGACACAAGGGGCTCACAGGCACTGCCACGAGCATTGACACAAGGGGCTCACAGGCACTGCCACGAGCATTGACACAAGGGGCTCAAAGTAGCCTACATCCAAATAGATGATGTCACATGACAGCCCTTTGCGATTCATTCAGAAGTTCTCCGAGATATTGCTTCATTGATTTCCATTCTGGTAGTCCTTTCATTTGTCAATTCATCTTGTATCACAACATAGGAAACTGCATGTATTTCCATCACCAGGCTTCAAGTCTTCATCTTTCATCAGTTTCACTGAGCACATGTATTGGTATACCATTATAAGCTATTGGATTTGCTTATATTTCAAGGACAATTAACTTCAACCTTGTCAGAGGTTGAACCAATTTGCATACAGTTTGAACTGTGCGATGTTCTAGGATAAGGGAAGCAACTCATCAATCCTTGAATCTTTTAAGAGATGATACAAAACATATCCAGTGTAAATTAAGCCTTGAAATTGTTAAAAGCGACATTTAAACTCACTTACCATCCCTGCATATTCCCTTAAAAAGCAAAACAAAAAACTGCTCTGAAATACAGTGTTCATATGGTATGTCCTACTTATGACACTGAATTATCCATGTCTTAGCAAATATGGAACTACGAAGTAATAAATATTTTCAACTTTCCAGTGATGGATGCCATTGGTCAGGAGGGTTTACAGTTGTTCGTAGATGCTGGTCAACCAGTGGACAGTCAGCTCGTTAACGTGCTTATTAAGGATGTCCTCATGGAAAAAATTAACTCCATGTTAGGACAGCAGCCAGAAAGAGAGATGGCAGGAGAGATGGAGAGACCTATATCACCTGGTCCCCCATTGGATGAGAGAGCCGGGGCACCAGTAGTTAAACAGGCCCCACAGGTAAATGTACAGTCTGTCTCAGAATGATTTACCATGCATTTCAGTATATTTATATTTATTGCATTTCCTCTTCCCCCCCCCCCAAAAATAAATTTAAATATATAGAATTATATTTCTCATGGGTATTTTATTTCAAATGGGGCGAGCCACACGTTTTTATTTTTTCTTTGTCTATTATGTGGCAAATTCAATTCATTGTGGACCAAATAGTGTCAATAGTTTCTCCCCAACTGCACAGTTCACTGACAATAAGTTATGATCCCTAAGTCTCAAGATCTTTGCTCCAGTTGTAGCTTGAATCTAGACTCTGGTAATATTTCATTGTTCAAGTTCCGACTGCAGAAAATTCTGTCCCATCTCACTCTGCCTGCTGCCATTTGTGGAACTGAACAAAAATATTTTACTCAAGGGGGACAACTTTGTTCGTGAAATAATCAGAAATTGATAGGAGGTATCTCCCTTGATCTGATCATTCTCGGTGTGGTCATTTTAATTTGTATCCCAGGGTTTCATAGAAGTCCAAATTTTTGCCACCGGATACTGAAAATTCAGTATTTTTTCCATCTGTATTGAGTATTTTTACGTTTTTGTCGCCGACCGACAGACTTGTTTTGAGTTTATTTGTAATTTTGCAACCACCATAAGGAATGTATAAAAAATTTCCATATCATGAGCAATGGAGCCTGTCAATACTGCTGTGTATTTGAATTGTGAAAATAAACAAACCGATAATTTAATATGTTCATTTTTATGTTCTTGATTGACCACGATCTTGCAATCTATTTTCAGCACATTAATGTCAGATTGTGGATGTCAACAAAAAATACTCCAGTCACATTGCAACATTTAACACACAAATACAGAAAATTACCAGTCTATAAAAAAAAAATTTAATATCCAAGACTTGCTGAAAAAGATCCCACCATTGTCATCAAATTATTTTTCAGGCCACTATTTGAAATCAGTAAACCAGTATAAATAATAATTTCCCTGAGAATTAGCCCCTGTGACATTTACTAAAATTATGAATGAAAGTTTCGAATTGAAGTGAACAGATTGGTTTCACCCACCGACTGTTAATATGAGTTTATCTCTTGGATTTTATTCACTCCATTTATGATTCCTGAATTGACAGTTTGTCCATTTTAGTTTTATAATCTCACAGCCAAAATTACTCTGATTAATTTATTACCCCTCAGCCCATAGGGCTGTGGGGTCTTGTCGTTGCCATGTACGTCCGTCCGTCCGTCCGTCAACATGTTCTTGTCCGCTGAATATCTGCAGATCTATGAAGTCCGGCCCGACCAAACTTTGGTGAGAGCTTCCTGAATGATGAAATGATTAGATTTTCAGATGGCTATGATGATTTCATGATTTTTAATTATTTTTTATTATTATTTATTAATGGCTTAGCTTTTGCACTGTTACCTATGCCCATCAACATGTTCTTGTCCGCTGAATATCTGCAGATCTATCAAGTCGGGCCTGACTAAACTTTGGTGAGAGCTTCCTGAATGTTGACTGATGAAATGATTAGATTTTCAGATGGTTATGATGATTTCATGATTTTTTAATTATTTTTTTTATTATTATTTATTGATGGCTTAATTAGCTTTTGCACTGTTGTGTATGCCCATCGCGAACCCTTGGTTGCATGTTTCATTGTGAATTTTGAAGGTTCCCGGATACAAGAAATCCTGGTCCATTCAAGATTCTCATTGAATGAAGGACAACATTTTTCGTTAATGTTGCTATTAAATCATTCTATTCTACATCATATGTTTTATCCTAAAACTTTTGCATGGTTCTTTTGCATGAACCATATTTGTGTCCACACATTTAACTGGAACAACATTTTTGTCAACATGTTACTGTACCTTGGAAATTATTTAAAACGAGTGATTAGGAGAGCCCATTTTTAGCCTGACTCTGGGCAATTTTGAACCAGTTTGCATACCTGAAGCTTATGCCCCCCCCCCCCCAACAACAATAATGATAAGGGTGGGCCTGTGTCAATCAGTGTTTACTTTTTATCACACTTGTGCAATGCATAAATTGCCACTGATAAAGCTACACTTTCTTGCATGCTGTAATCCCAGCACACCACTCATGTGAAACCGAATTCTGTTTTATACGGTATCCAGGGATTTTTTGCATGTTCTGATCCCAAACTCCCAGATCCTTTTCGTAATTCATTATTGAGGGTCCAATTTTTGTAAGTGAATTTCGGCGCAAATAGCCTGTGATCAATCACAAAACAGAGGTTTATTAATATGAAATTTAATACCCAGCTATGCAATCGGATCGATATTGAGGATCCTTTCAAATTGAACAACAACAACACTTTCGTTTTTTGTTTCATTTGAGTTTTGGGCGCCCATATGTTTTCCGAAACAAAATTGGCTCTAGATGCAGCCCTGATCCTACTTGACTAAAAAAAAACAGGCTGAGGGGTCCACGCACCTTTTAGGTGCTTGCCTGCAATTCATGTTACAACTCCGTTCACGGAACTTCACAACAACAATAGCATGTGTTTTGGTGTGACACCCCTTACTGCTTTGAGGTGTACTTGAGGTGTAGTTGAGGTGTACCTGTGAGGTGTACCCTCAGATATTATGAGGTGTATTTGAGTAGATGAGGTGTAGTTGAGGAGTAGATGAGGTGTAGTTGAGGAGTATCGAAATATGCAAATTAGTACACCTCAGTGAGGTGTACACCTCAGTTGAGGTGAGGTGTACACCTCAGGTGAGGTGTACCCCTCAGGTGAGGTGTACCCCTCAGGTGAGGTGTACCCCTCAGGTGAGGTGTACCCCTCAGGTGAGGTACTAACTGAGGTGTACTTGAGGCATATCCAATTTTGAAAAATGTATTCGTACCTCCATTGAAAATAGGTACCAGGCATATTTGTATTCTCATTTTTTAGTGAACACTGCTCAGTAGATTGATCCCCATCCTCCTCCTACAATAAATTTGCTGCAGCATTTTTCGCTACAAAGCCTACAACTAATATATGAGCAGCCAAACTTGAAAGTAGGGGAAGGTGACCGTGTATGTCGGAAAATGGTAGCACCACACTTATAAAGGAGCTTCAACATTGGCTCACAAGTGCCCCAATTGCCACACAGAGGATTCCAATGCAAAAGCATACAAGGAACCAATGTATTTGGGAAGTGACAGTTAACATATCCATTTTGGAAATATATCTGGATGGTTGACAACATATCCACAGGTGCCAAAGTTTGCATGAGATTAACAATAGTTTCTCTGTAAATTATACAACAGTGCCCATTAACTGATTGCTATGATAATTTGAAGAGAAGAATGTTACAGCAGGTTTTAGTTTGATGTATTAGTGTCCTGGTGTCAAAATAATAATAAAAATAAAATAAAAATTGAGTTTACATTATATTTTTCATGTTGTTTAGAAGTTCAGGAGGTGTACTTGAGGTGTACGTAGGTAATTTAAAAGTGAGGTACATGTTTTTTTGACAAAGTCAATGAGGTGTACTTGAGGTGTAGGTAATTTAAAGTAACATTCATGCCAGAATGATGATCCAGCATAGACATGTAAAGAAAAAATTAATTTTAATGCCATGTTCAGCAATATTTTGTCTATTTAGCGAGTATGTATATTTTTTATCATTTAGAAAGTGATCGTATAACAGTATTTTCATTATTTTGGGATACAAAACGAGTAATTAGCGAGTATGAATAAAAGATTGTGCTGGCAATTATTTACAATAAGTGGATGATATATTATGCTCAATTTCATGACAAACCTTTCCACCAAGTCCACCATATATCTTGGGTGTAGGTGGATAACTGTATCTTATGTTCATGCCAAGCTTGTTACGGTGGAGTGTAGGAAATACTTGAGATGTAGATAAATTGTATACTGTTATACATGCATATTTTAGCAAAGTCCAGAGATGTACTTGAGGTGTAGGTAAATTACAAGTATATATTTTGACAAAGTTTATGAGGTATCACTCACTGTTAATTATTATTTGTTAATTAAACAAGGGCTGTACTTATTTCAAACTGTCAGACTGAATTGGTGTATGTTACAATAGAATATTAGACTAAGGCAGGAACATCCAACTGAGACATAGAGTTAAAAAGTATTAAGGAAATAATTAAAGAAGAGCTCCAGCTGAGAATGTATATGCAGGTGACACAAGAAATAGCAGAAGTAGATTTTATGTATTGTAAACTGGAAAACAAGGTATGACCTGTCAAGTGGTTCTTTTATTCATAGAGGGTGTATGAGATTTACAGTTAGCCAACCCATTTATTGATTTATTTTAAAATATAGCGCTTAAATGAACTAAGAAATGTACTTTAAAATATAAATAAAACATTTAGTTGATCATGTTGATGGGCAGTGAAATCTGTATGGGAAGCCAAGGTAAACTTGAGGTGTACAAAAATTACAAGTATATTTTGACAGTCCCAGAGGTGTACTTGAGGTACATGCATAGTTTGGCAAAGTCCATAAGGTGGACTTGAGGTGTAGTATATAACATATCTATTTTTGACAAAGTCCATGAGGTGTACTTGAGGTGTAGGTAGATTACACGTATATTTTGACAAAGTTTCAGAGGTGTACTTGAGGTACATGCATATTTTGGCAAAGTTCATAAGGTGTACTTGAGGTGTAGGTAAATTACAAAAATATTTTTTCAAAGTCCATGAGGTGTACTTGAGGTGTATACACCTTGAAAAAGAAAATGAGGTGTACACCTCAGGTACACCTCAACTACACCTCAAGTTGAGGTGTACACCTCAGGTACACCTCGACTACACCACAACTTGAGGTGTACACCTCAAGTCTGTAAGGGACGTGCGTTGGTGGGGAGAAAATAACGGTTAACTTGCCTAAATCCTTCCTACATTTTCGAGAATATACAGCAGGATTAAGCTATTAATGTTGGTAATATCTCATATAAAGATCTATCATTCTCCCTTGGCAAACTTTTAGAAGTTGCTTTCACTCAACGACGAATTTGGAAATTATGCAGTGAGTGAGCAGTGAGGGACGATCTTGTGATCCGATCTCGTGCCGGAGGTCGACAACCGATATATTCCTCGGACTACCTGCGATACTACTGCTTCATGTACTTCCCGTTTAGATTCCGGTGTGATGCATCGGAACTGCGGGGGAAGATGGAAAAAAAGATAATCTGCACTGTCTGAGCGGAGGTCGACGTGCAATATTTTCGGCCGATATTTTCTGACTATCACCGAGAAATTGTCACTACTAGCTGTATAGACCCGGACGACTCTCATGTCGCAGCATGGGTATTCCGAGGAATATTTCAGAATCGATTCACTGACTAACGTGAAGTTGGAAACGGAAATGTCCGAAGTCTGATTTTCGGCTGAATTTGGAAATCCCCTTTTGGCGCGAGTCGACGTCTGTTTTTTCGCCATTCTTTGCTTGAATTACGTGTTCTAGCTTTTACCGGAGTTGAGTTTTCAGTTCAAAAATTGAATATTTTCCTTAGTAAACATATAAACTTCAGTTTTTTACGGCATGAATTGAGTTTTTAGCTCAATTTTGAGACCGAATACCGGTGGCAAAACACGAAACCCTGTATGAAACCCTGTATCCCTCGGCCAATTTTGCTGGAATTCATTTTAATGACTATTGTACAATTCTTCATCATCACAGCCCAAGCCAAGGTCACCACGGAAGACTGTTAAAACACCTGAGCCCACACCTAAATCAAGTCCTGTGGCCTCTCCTCAGCGCCAGGCCTCGCCTGCCTACACTCCACCTGAATCTCCCACCCCTGTCAGCACCCCATCCCCTGCTCCCAGGCGACCCAGGGTACAAGAACCCACCACTGTGGAAGATTCAGAACCTGAATCTGTGTCCCTGGATATCATAGAGGAGATGAAAAGAATTGCGGGTATTTTATTTTATTCGTTCTTTAACACAATTTTTTCTTGAACTTTTATGAACTCAAATATTCTGCTGCATTCTTATTCTTCTTGTTTCCTAAAATTTTATATGTAACTGGAAAACTCAATACCAGATTCAAGGATGGTTAAGATTGCTCACCTGTCAAAAAATTCATTGTGACCTGTCACAAAATTCATTGTATTTTAATGGCACACCAGGGTGACAAAATGGGGGACAGTCATATCACAAAAATAAATTGTTGTCACTGTAGCTACAACAGTGTTCCCTGAAGAACCTGGTCCAATTATACAAGTAAAAGAGAAGGTGGAGACCCCGTCTGCCAGCCCAGAACCACCTGCAATCCTAGAGAGGAGACAACCTACTCCTCCACCTGAGGAACCATTGGTCCGTACTCCACCTCTGGTACAAACAACAGCAGCACAGACCTCGCCACAAGACCTGCTGACCGGGCCAGGACAGGGAGGAGAGGAGGAAGAAGAGGACAGTCCTCAGCCCTGGGGTGACCCTAGATCACCTCTTCCTGAGGAGAACCCTGACTATGATCATGATGAACAGAGGCCTGGCCATGTGTATGTATTCATGCAAAGTTCTCCACAGTTAAACTAAGGAGTTAATAGTTGCAATTGTTGGCCGTAATACTTTGGTTTTAGTTAAAATTACTCCAGTCACTTCCAAATTTGTGCAGCTTAACTTGTCCAAAATTAAATTTGAATGTGTTTATTAAGGTCAACTGTTGACATGTTCCACTCGTACTACTACTACTGAGTGGTATTTATTAACTATTTTATGATTTGCTAAATCTGGGGACATACAGCTAGTATATTTTGAAACGTTCTTTCTTTGTAGATTTTTTCCCAATATTGAAGCAGATAGAGAGGATCGTGATAAGCTGATGAACAGACAATCCCCACCTGTCCCAGAGCAGTCGACCCCCTCCCCTCCCAAGGTAGCCAGTCTGTCTGAGGCGTCGGATAGCAGTTCTCCCATCACCAGTATGACAGAGACAATTAATGAGAGCCTGTCCGAGGGTCAGTGGCTGGTCAGTAGAAGTGAGGGACAGGTGCCAGCCATCCCACTGGACGAGGGTCAGTTTTCTACACAAATTTAGTAAAAAATATATCTTACATGGTTCACTTATTAAAGCTGACATGACCTTATTTAATGCACGAATGGTAGCGGAAAAAAATAATAATCACAGATTTTAGTTCCAGTTGAATAATACCCCGGTGGAACTAATCCGAGTGCCGAGTTCACGCCGCTAGTCTGCCAACTTCTCATCCAAGTACATTTACCTCCACCGCATATATAAAGCCTGAATCGACTGGGGACCTTGCCAGTCTGAACTGACACTCCTACGGTGCACATCATATTCATGTTGTCGTTGTCACCAGCCAAAATTCGAGCTCTGTGAGCATCATATCACATTCATTCGCAAACAGTATAAATATATATAAAAAAATGGGTAATAAAATCGGAAGGATCTGACAACTAAACACGATTTAGACATACCTTTCAGTATTTCCTCAACTCAATGAAACCTGTTGGTCCCGTCACCAGTTTCTACAGCATTGTATTTCAATTCACCTCACTCGACGAAGAGGGTGCACGAAGCGACTGTTCTTCATTTGATAATTCTTGAGGCTCTACACGATGCACTCCACATGCGATCTCTTTTTCGATACCCGGTATGACGATACTGCTACAGGCCAACCCATGTTGACCGTTTACTGTGCCAAGGGGACAATGCGAGACTTGCTGTTGCTGTTGGAGACTATTTGTGCAAACCGGAATGGCAAATTCCAAAATACGGAGTTACAAATTGAGAGCCCTTATTGCGATTGTCAGCCCGTCCAGTATTTTGACCTATCCACCAGTTGTATAGAAAGGTGAAATCTTTTAGAATTCGTGGTTGGGAAATCTGGCGTATCTGACCTCCAACCCTTGGCCTTCAGTCACTATGACCACTTGAATAGGTCACTGGAAGTAGGACTTCGGAAATGGCCGCAGATCTCGGCGAATATCCGGAAAAACGGACTTTACATCTAGTCAAATGGGCCTAGATAAACCATCTTAGGTCCACATGGGTTGTGCACGTTCTCATATTGAAGCGTTCGTCGAGGGTTTTTCGGGCCAGGTTACTGGGAGGTGGATGCAAAATGGTATTCTGGACAAACACAAAATTCAGAATAATGGATATTACAGGACATGTCGCCAGCAATGGCGGTCACTACACCATTTCTTACAAGGATTGTGGGATAGCGCGGGCGATAGGTCGCGCTCAGTAGGGCATGGTGAGTCTAGCATGGTGAGTCACCACCTCCTGCATGTTATCGGAGTTACGGAACCAGATGTGACTGAATGATGGGGTTAGGTACACATGAGTGAGTCACTGAGTGAATCATGCCCAGCTCACGTCTCTAATGATGGGGAGTAAGATCCCGACACTCATACACCCAACTAAATCTAGCATCTAATGTCTTATCGCCTTGACGCAACAGCAACGATTGTTTTGCGTTTACACAACAAGCATTTTGTGTATTACACATTTTATTTATCCCCTACGTCATCACATGGCAACAAAGCTGTGGGATTCGCGATGGGTGCGGTTACAATTCGCCTATGCTATTGTAAGTGTATCAAACGCATCCTCGACCTTGTTCGCTCTTGTTAGTGTGAAATGATCATCCATTCGTTCTGCTCTATTCCTAAGCGTCTTCGGGCAGTCCAGAGTACTGTAATGCCAACATGTCCTGGAACTGCTGTTTTTATAACTTGACCGCGGTTTTCACCGCCTTTGTGGGTGGTAACCCTAAATCCGCTTCTAATGATGACGTCATTTCTATGTATGACATCACCTACAATCTATATTGTATCAGCGGCACCCCCAGGTGAGGACACATCCGTGAAAGGACATCGTTTTGGGCGATGACATGACTTCCATCAAGGGTCAATGCCCAATCCTCAAAACATGTGTCCATCTAGCCACAGAACTCAGTAGCTGCGAAAGTGACCTCTGACCTAGCGGATTTCTTGGAGCAGAAACGGGATCACGTTCGTGCATGCACACAATTAATTTGCGGCTGAACTTTTCTTCAATATGGCTGCACCCTGTGAGGTTGACAATACCGCCCCACGGCACCAACTACTATTATTCAACATAGAAATATTTTTGTATAATTTGAATGCATTATCTTCTTATGATTACAATTAACTTCATTACACAATAAAATGTGACCGAATCGCTCGATTATCAAAGGCACTATTTCGTAGACGGCTCACTACGTGATTGCCATACGCGCCCCATGGGAGGTTGTTTGTTCGTTCTATGTGAAAGGCTAAGTGCCGCCAATAGCCGAATGTGAGATTGAGCATGTGTGTGCGATGACGTTATGGCATTGCGGTAGAGCGATAAGCCGTTAGGATATAGCGTTAAGGCTTTCAGACTAGTGAAAAGCGTAACGTCGGGCATTGACACGCGTCACTACGTTTCGTTGATAGTAAATTCCATAGTATATCATGTGATCTATCTTACTAGGGCATTCGGATGTTAATACAGGTGTTTGCAGGGCATTACTTTGTTGCGTCTATAAAAGCAATCCCGACGTTCACGAGAAGCTACGATATGATGACACACCAAAACCATATACATAGGTGAGGAGAAGCTGACGCAGACACTGAAAGCGTACCGGCGGACACTGACAGTCCATTGACTGATACTGCGACCCCACCCACTGACAACTGAAAGCAAGGCCGCTGATAAGCAAACTACCTTCCAGGGAATGAAACGCAACAGTAATACGGTGGTGGAAAACCATGCGGACGTGCTGACAAGAAGTCGTATGACCCCAAAGACAAATATATACGGACTGCATATTTATAAAACCATGACAAGAACCAAAAGAGATTCCTGTGATTTTGTATCCCACCCAAACCTGAGTGAGGAAGACTACGAATCTACCTTATTTTATCAGATCGACATTTACGTTGCCCGAAATGTCTTAATGAGCGTTCAATTCGAGATCCTGCACTACCAAAGTGGACCCAATATTGTGCATATAGGCCCATTTGCCTGGGTGTACGGTCCATTTTTCGGAAATTTTTTTAGATGTCCGACTGTTTTTTTAAGCCTCTGTTTTGCATCCACCCGCCAGTCAGGTGATCAAAAATGACCGACGGTCAAAGGTCAAGGGTCATTTTCGCTTTATTCATCCACCCCGATTTCCCAACAAAGAATGCTAAGAGATTTCACATTTCTATACTACTGATGGATGAGTTAAAAATGGACGGGGTGACAATCAGAATCAAAGTCCCTTTCAGTTTATACCTCCATCTTTAGGAATTTGCAATTGAGTGCGGGCAGGCCTGATTAGTAGACATAAAATATAACAATTCTTACTTTGGAATGAAATTTCCGAATTACAGTATTTTGAAGTCCGTGTCAGAAAGCTGAATTCACAGCGCAATCGAAGTGCACCATATCGAGCCTCAACTGATAATCATGAAATAGAATGAACAGTTGCCCCTTCGTGTTTTTGGCGAGGGAGGTAAATTGGAATATAATGCCAGAGAAGTCTGTGACGGGATAAACAAGTGTCTTTGTTTTGAGCATGGAGCCTACTATAGACAGGTGATCCATGTTTCGAGGAAAACCCACCGGTTTGTCTGAATAGTCGTATCCCTAATAATATTACCCAGTTTTTTCAAGATATCTTTATATTATGTGAGAGTTAATGTGTTATAGCATATGATGCTCACAGTCCAAATATGTGCTGGTGACAACAACAACAGCATAAATATGATATGGACTGTCCGAGAGTCTCTTCAGACTGGCAAGGTCCCCAGTCGATTCAGGCTTGATATATGCGGTGGAGGCAAATGCACTCGGATGAGAAAGTGGCAGAATAGTGGCATGAACTCGGCACTCCGATTAGTTCCGCCGGGTATTATTCAACTGGAACTAAAATCTGTGAATATTTTTTTTCACTACCATTCCTGCATTAAATAAGGTCATGTCAGCTTTAAGTCTGTATTTCATGTATTTCTTTGCTGTTTGCATCTTGAATGTTAAAATGTTTCAATTATTGAAGCCAGTGAGTGCCTGCAAATGCTGGTTGAAAGTTAGCCAAAGCAGAGCATGTCATTTACGTTGTTGGAATTAATGTGACTCATCAGGCTATTACATAATGATCCTCGCATTAGTATTTTAATGAACTGAAAGTAATTTTATATTATTTTATATTTACTTTGTTAGTTGCTCGCTTGAGACTGATGCCATCTCGTCAGAAATTAGCCGACTTCAGTGTGGCCAGTACACTTAGAGACACAGAAGACTTGGAAACGGTAAGCTGGAGTACAGTGTGTAGTGAGCATGAAAGGATCCACACTCTATTTCTGACTATTCCAATGCAGGTTACAGGACTTTTGGAAGAACTTGTAACTTGAGAAAAACTAAGGTGAACAATAGTTGTGGCTGTATTCCGAAAGTTGTGGAATACAACTTGTATCTCCGCTTGATGAACTGTGTGGAGGATGGACATTGTGTGAGAAAATGGGTAGTTTGTGGAATGGGAAATAATGAACAAACTATTGACAAGTGAACAGGTTAAGCATGTATGTGTACCAGTTAATATTTGAAATGTTTGCCAGTGTAATATGATTCAGATGAACCCCTTTTATAAAAAACTTACACACTTTATCTCTCTCTGGCTTCAGGTCATTCTATGGAAATTCAGACTTCATGACTTTTTGGATGAGCAGCAGTTTCAATTGGAAATATGAAGAACTATGCATCGTAAGTTCTGTATCAAATTTGATGATGAATTTTGCTTTCAATGACTTGCAGGACTTTCAGACTGACGTGTCTCAGAGTGAAGGGGAGTTTGTTCACCGTGCCATGTCTCCAGAGAAGGACCCCATGTTAGCATTGCTCAGTAAACTACAGGAGGGAGGAGGCTTCTACCAGTTTGATCTCCCTAACCCTCAAATACAGGCTGTTCTTAATCAAACTGGGCGTAGTATAGGGGAGGTCAGCACGGCTCAACAACCAAACCTGATCAGTGTAGGAGAGAGACCCCTTAGTCAACGCTGGGAGTACCAGGGCTCCGAGAGACCTACAAGTTCCAGGGGAGATCGACCTCCCAGAATGGATGAAGCACAGCGCAGTACCACAAATGACAGACCAACTGATTACCCTGTAATGACTAAGGTGGAGACCAGTGGAGTAGATGGACGTGTAGTGACAGGGAGATCCCCAGATAGATGGGCCCAGGATGAGGAGGTTGACAGACTTGTGGACATGGATGAAGAGCCGGTTAGAGACAATGAGGTCTTACCAGGGCGATCCATACTCCGAAAGTCCACAGACTCTGGTCAGTTTAACTACTACTCTTCCCCCTATTCTACATTGAAGCTCTCTACCATATGAAGAATCTATTTTCTGATAGGATTTCAGTTAAGGTGTCTCAGCAGTATCCAAAATATCCATTTGTGCAAGTTCTTACATGGTCATGAAACACTCTCAGCGCCGTGTCACCGCTTTCTGAACATCATGGTTTCTTAAAGTCATAACGCAACATCACAATGATGCACTGTGTGACGTCACTCCATCTCTTCTTCAAAACAACAGGCGAAATTATTTAAAAAGTAACATTGGACCCCCACTTTTCATTCAGAATTTTGAATCTAGATATTGAATTTGGAATATCTACACCAAGTATGGAGAAAATGATATGAATTTTAGGCATTCGACAATTTATGTAAACATTCAGGGTAATAATAGTACTGAAACAGTAGCAAAAATGAGTGAAATGGCCTAATATTTCCAATGTATAACTATATTCAAAAATCGTGTGAGACCTCCAAATTGTTTTTTCAATATTTACTAAATTGATAACCTTTAAACTCAGTAGGAATAAAATGACATGGATTTCTGTTTACACTGGGGAGCCACATTAAAAGCATGTATGAAATTGGCTGCCAGAGATTTACTGAGATTGACTTTCCTCAAATGCCAGCGAGAGTTATATTTTACTGGTAGCAAAAGTTATATCTGATCCTGTACCAGGTAATTAAAAAAAAATTGCATATGGGATACTGTCTGCTTTCTACCGTATATTAATATGAAGATGTAGCTTTCTGAAAGAGTCACTGTACTGGCACCCACTATCCAAGTACACATTTCAGTTTTCTGCATAACTATATAAAGTAGCATTAAAGAGATTACTGGTATTGGTACCATGGATACTGTCGGTATTGAGAGGTTTTTTTGGTCAGTTTACCAATTGTAATAAAAACAGTGTTTAAACTGTGTGATCCAAGCAGACCAATTGTTCACATACTATAACAATAATAAAATAGATTAGACTTTACACATGATCTAGGGGGAGTTTTGACCCTCATCCAATGTATACACTATAATTCAAGGATATGTCATTATATTGATTTCAGATCATGTACATTCAACCAACTAATATTTTTCTATCAAATGATATATCCATACACATGGTGGTCTCCAGCTGAACTGTATGTGTTTTATTGTAGATGTTGACCTGAGCATGAGGCTCTCAGAGCTGAAGACGAGTACACCTAACAGGCAGCGTCCACCACAGAGGATGGTCACAGTGTCTGCAGGGGGCAGGACCTCTCCAGGTACAGTAAACACTAAATGATTACTGAAACTGGATCAAGAAGGTTCCAGACAAATCCTATTTGAAATGCTTGACAGAATGAGTTAATAATTTTAGTCAGGGTGTTCATGGGGCGATGTGGCACCATAGGGTCTAATGGTCCTGTTTTAATACAGATGGAAAACTTGAGTGCATGTAGTACCTTTGCCAGGGTGACTGGTTGTTCATTGAACTCCTCTAGGCTTTGAGAGGAAGAGCAGAAGAAAACTTATTTATCTCATGCAGATAGTTCGGTCAACTATTTTGGCTAGATTTTGAACCACCAGGTATATATTAGTGAAGTCACCATCATTAAGAATCCGCCGTATACGGCTAATGGCGCTGGAGGTTTTCAAATTATTGAATAGAAATAGCCCCTTATATCTTCAGGATCTTGTTGCTCTGAAAGAGTCGGCATACTCTTTCAGATATGTAAATATCTTGGATATTCCAAGAGTCAAGACGACAAGGTATGGTATCCGCAGTTTTAGTTACGCTGCAGCCAAACTATGGAACGAGCTCCCTAATAGCATGAGAGCTGCTACCAGCTTAAATCAATTTACCAGGCTCATACAATCATGGAATGGGAAAACATGCTCATGCATCGCTTGTTCCTGCCACTAATATACTATGTGCAGATAGTCATCTTGTCCATTCGTAAACACAATGTGATGTAAAATTACTCGTTTGTATATGTACTTGTCCGAATGCTTTATGCTTTTATCGTATATTATAGATAAATATGTTTGCATGCTAGTTCTTATATGTATCACTTATATATTTTAAGTTATGTGATATATTCTTATCAATAATATTTAATCCTCAATATATACGACTTTTATGTAGTGTGTTAGAACGTTATGTCTTAACAAAGTATACCAGTTTTATCTAATCGCATGAATGTGCTGCAATTTTGTTCTGCTTCGTCTATTGTCGTTTGTGTACATATATGTCCATGTCTTGTTTCTGTTATTGTTAATATGTTTTATAGACGACCAATAGCTCTTCAGAGCTAATGTTTTTATGTTGAACACTCCCTCGTCTTAAAATAAAATTTACTTGAACTTGAACTTGAAGTTAAATATTTTCTGATATTATTATGTTTGTTCAGCTGTCATTTTGAATTTCACAGAGATTTTCTGTTTTAATTCATGAATATAATATGGGTACCATTCTGGGGTTGACCTTGAGAGTTTTTACCCCTCGGCCAATTTTGGCCATGGGGTATTGTCGTCGTCTTGTACATCCGCCTGTCCGTACGTCCGTACGTGAGCGAGATAGCCGGAGAACGGTTCCACTGAAGAATTCCAAATTTGGTATGCTTATTTACCTAGTCAAGGACCAGAAGCCTATTTAATTGGGACCTGATTGGGTGAAAACCTTGGCGGCCATCTTTAATTTTATGCGAAATGGATAATGATCCATATCTCGGAAACCATTCAACTGTTCAATACGAAAGTTGGTATACATCATCGATACATCAAGCAACTTTCAATGAATTACCAAACCGGCTTTTCTGATTAGCTGGAAATCGTGGAGGCCATCTTTAATTTATGCGAAATAGATAATGATACATATCTCTGTTACCATTCAGTTGTTTTATATGAAAGTTGGTATACATAATCGATACATCCAAATACTTTGAATCGGGACCTGATTGACCGAAAACCTTGGCGGCCATCTTTAATTTATGCAAAAACTTTAATGATATATATCTCTGATCCAATTTAAGTGTTCTATACCAAACTTGGTATACAGCATCGATGTATCAACTGACTTGCAATGAATAACCACATCAGTTCCTCTGAGTGGGGGGAAGGATGGGCGGCCATCTTTAATTTATGCAAAATCAATAATGATCTCGTTCTCTGGCGTTCAAGTGCTCGATGTAAAATTTGGTATACATCATCAATGCGTCAAGAGACTTACGACAAATGACAGTTCTGGTTTCTCTGATTGGGCGGAAACCTTGGTGGCCATCTTTAATTTATGCAAAATCTTTAATGATGTATATCTCTGATACCATTTCAGTGTTCTATACGAAACTTGGTATACAGCATCAATGTATCAAGAGACTTTCAATGAATAACCACATCAGTTCCTCCGAGTGGCGGGAAGGATGGGCGGCCATCTTTAATTTATGCGAAATCATTAATGATCTCTATCTCTGATACTGTTCAAATGCTCGATGTAAAATTTGGTATACATCATTGATGCATCAAGGAATTTATGTAATGAATACCGGTTTCTCTGATTGGACGGAAATCTTAGGGGTCATTTCTAATTGCAAAATTTTAGATAATCTGTATATTTGTGACTTGACTGCTTGGTGTTCCTGACATCTTGGTTCAAATTGAATACATTATGAATGTACCCAGAGCCGAGGGGTTTTTTGATGCGCAGCTTCGTATTCTGAGAGGATGTCATAAATCGCTGGCTGATAAAAACTTCATCCAATACACTTAATATATGCAGAAAAAAATAATTTAAGGCATACTTATCATATGTTTACCAAGTTGGTAAGAAATTCTCATTTTCTGGGCTCCTATTCTTACGGAATTTGGATTCACAGACTTAAACACACATCCCCTCCACTGGACCTGTCACTAGCTTGGTTCAATTGGTTGGATAGGGTCAATTGCAGGCATCATGTTTTGACGTACATGTACCTACTGGGAGCATTTGTAGGTTCCATGACCTGAGTAATTCAGTGTTTACTTTATCACTGCTCTAACAACTCCATACCCGGGACACAAGAGCAGATGGATAATCAATTCTGTGTAATTGTGTTCTCTACACAAAAATACTCTTAGATCTCGGGCTGATGTTAGCTGGTCTGCACAATATCATTGTCATTCTACCATTGTCAGAATTTGTAACCTCCCAAACTGGGGGTGTACATGTATATAATATGATGCCATGAGAGTATGCATCCCAGCATAGCTCCAGTCCATCTAACAATGAGGATTTTACAATGTATACCAATACTGAATTTTTGTTGTTTTTTTTTGTTTTTTTTGTTGTTTTTTTTGTTTTTTTTTTACTGCTGAAGGATTTGGTTTCTAAAAATCCCCTGCTGAAAAATTAAAATATTTGACAAATATTGGTAACATGCAGAGAAGACATTATTTATCCTATCATTAGGTCGGTTTCATAATAAATAAGGAATTTGTCCCACCTGACAGTTATTTTTTTTTACATGATCATTGTTGAGAGAATTGTGTGAGAGTAGACAAATTCTGTGGCTCTTCACCATGGGATGGAACATCAAAGAGTTAGTAGAATTATTTTTATTTTGACATTTAAATAGCCCCGTTTTAGTGCCTAAGGCTCTTTTTGTCCCCCGCTACTTAGTAGGGGGGGGGGGACTTAGAAACACCGGTGTCCGTGATTCTGTAAGATTTTCTTGTAAGATTTTCTGTAAGATTAACTCGTGAACGATTTAACCGATCAACTTCAAACTTGGGGTGTGCCTTGACATTGGCGAGAGGACGGTTGGGATTGTTTTTCAGCAGTGTGCATAATCCAATATGGCCGCCGTCAGCCATTTTGGATTATAAGCAGACTTTGGATCTTAGATTTTCTTGTCCGGACAATAACTCGTGAACGATTTAACCGATCAACTTCAAACTTGGGGTGTGCCTTGACATTGGTGAGAGGACGGTTGGGATTGTTTTTCAGCAATGTGCGTAATCAAATATGGCCGCCGTCAGCCATATTGGATTATAAGCAGTTGGATCTTAGATTTTCTTGTCCAGACAATAACTCGTGAATGATTTAACCGATCAACTTGAAACTTGGGGTGTGCCTCGACATTGGTGAGAGGACGGTTGGGATTGTTTTTCAGCAATGTGCGTAATCTAATATGGCCGCCGTCAGCCATATTGGATTATAAGCAGTTGGATCTTGTCCGGACAATAACTCGAGAACGATTCAACCGATCTACTTCATATGTGGGGAGTACCTTGACATTGTTGAGAGGAGGATTAGGATTGTTTTTCAAGGACGTACTCAATCCAATATGGCCACCATCAGCCATACTGGATTTCATGGGATTTTAAGCAGTTTGATCTTGTCCGGACAATAACTGGAGTACGATTCAACTGATCTACTTCAAACTTGAGGAGTGCCTTGACATCGGTGAGAGGATGGTTGGGATTGTTTTTCAGCAATGTACATAATCCAATATGGCCGCCGTCAGCCATATTGGATTATAAGCAGTTGGATCTTAGATTTTCTTGTCCGGACAATAACTCGTGAACGATTTAACCGATCAACTTCAAACTTGGGGTGTGCCTTGACATTGGTAAGAGGACGGTTGAGATTGTTTTTCAGCAATGTGCGTAATCTAATATGGCCGCCGTCAGCCATAGACATTGGTAAGAGGACGGTTGAGATTGTTTTTCAGCAATGTGCGTAATCTAATATGGCCGCCGTCAGCCATATCGGATTATAAGCAGTTGGATCTTGTCCCGACAATAACTCGAGAACGATTCAACCGATCTACTTCATACCTGGGGAGTGCCTTGACATTGTTGAGAGGAGGATTAGGATTGTTTTTCAAGAGCATGCTTAATCCAATATGGCTACCATCCGCCATACTGGATTTCATTGGATTTTAAGCAGTTTGATCTTTTCCGGACAATAGCTGGAGTACGATTCAACTGATCTACTTCAAACTTGGGGAGTCCCTTGACCTTGGTGAGATCCCGGTTAGGATTGTGTTTCATGAACGAGCATAATCCAATTTGGCTGCCATCTACCAGCGATATTGGATTACATGTATGTTGCATTTTAAGCAGTTGCATCTTGTCTGGACAACAACTCTAGAATAATTCAACTGATCGACTTCAAACTTGCAGTTTGGCTTGACATCGGTGAGAGGACAGTTGTCATTGCTTTTCAGTTACCTGTGTAATCCAATATGGCCACCATCAGTCATCTTAGATTTTCAGCATTTAGATCTTGTCTGGACAATAACTCTAGAACGATTCAACCAATCTACTTCAAACTGCGATATCTCCATTTTCAAATCATACTCTTCATCAATAATATGGGATATCATCGACCAAAAAAAATCGACCATAGAGATCCATGGCCCCCGCAGCAGCAGCGCCAGTTATGGTGGATGTAAACTGGTGCTGCTAGCGGGGGACATGAACCTCTATGGTTTTTTTGGGGGGTTTTTTTAAAGGGGGGGGGGTTAAAAACATTGTATGATCCTGCTGGACCGGTCATGCCTGACTATAGGTTACATTATGGAGTGCCCAGCTTCTGATGTGCCATAATCAGCCCATTCAGGGCATCTGCATACAATTACACCTTTGCTAGTATTAATGCCATTGTCATTTGATTGATTGTTTAACATGACCAGCTCTCATTTATATTTTGAGGGCAAATAATTAAAATAGATGAGGGATTTTACATTTTCATGAGTAAAACTGCTCTTTTTCTTCATTACCCCTCAACGTATTGGGCTGCGGGGTTCTGTTGTTGGCATGTACATCCGGTTGTCAACAATTCTTGTGACCAGTCTAAAAGACAAACCGTTGCCTCTAGGGACTTCAAATTTGGTGCACAGGATCGTTGGGTGGTCAACAACAAGCCTAAAGGATTTGGGCACAGTGATTTTTTGTGGTTCCAATGTCAACATCACGCAAAATGTCCATATGACACTGTGAACGTGATAGAAGGTTAACCGGTTCAGCTAGGGACTTCAGATTTAGCATAGAGGATTGTTGGGTGGTCAACCACAAGCCTTTTGGATTTCTGTACATTACAATGATTTTTGTGGTTTCCATGGCAACTTCACAGAAAATGTCCATATGGCGATGTGAACGCGATAAAAGCCAAACAGTTTCTGCTAGGGACTTCAAATTTGGCATGCAGGATTGTTGGGTGGTCAACCACAAGCCTGTTAAATTTGGGTACATGGCGATGATTTTTGTGGTTTACAGGCAACGTCACTCAAAATATCCATATGACGATGTGAACGCGATAGAAGCTTAACCGTTGCAGCTAGAGATTTCAAATGTGCTACATGTATGTAGCATTGTTGGGTGATCAACCACAAGCCTATCAAAGTTGGGCACATTGCGATGATTTTTGTGGTTTCAATGGCAACATAACGCAAAATCTCTATATGGCGATGTGAACGCAATAGAAGCCAAACAGTCTCAGCTAGGGACTTCAAATTCGGAATCTGCTTGATCACAGATAGGAAGATCATACAATCAACAGGTACACAGGGATTCATACAGTTTTTGCTATCAATAACTCTCTATTACTAGGCTTCCAATGAAAATTAGAAGACTTTTATTTTCGTTCATATTATTATTAGGGTTCAAAGTCAGAATGGCTTGAAGCATTTTTTAACCCTCGGCCATTTTGGCCTCAGGGTATTGTCATCACCATGTACCTCTGTAGGTCCATCCGTTAACGCATTTTAGGCAAAACCGCTTGAGACACAACCACCAACTTTTGAACACTTATTTATCTAGTGCTATTAAGGCAGATGCTTATCGAAAGTGGCTCCCCTCGACCCATATTATATTATGCCCCTTTACAGATATATTAATTTCTATTTCTGTCCTCTATGCTTGAATGTAACCAACTATATCATTCTCCAGAACTGTTATTATATTATTGTATTCTAGAAGCCAACAAAAAATTACTCATCTCGGCCCTTATTTTACAGAGTTATGCCCCTTTTCGGGAGCAGTTGTCTCTGATGTTGTGATATATGCTTGAATGTAACCAGGAAAAGGAAACTTCTTTATCCAGTTGTAGTCTAGATACCTACAAAATAATTAGTTGTCTCGGCCCATATTTTATGGAGTTTGGCCTCTTTCGGATGTAATAATCTCCAATTTTATGATCTGTAGTTGATTGTACAAGTTGTATCTGCAGATCCTTGTTCAGTACAGCTGCTAATTTTTGGAAAATTGTTTATCTAGTTGTATTTCAGACGCATACAAAAAATCATCGTCTTGGCGTTTATTTTATGGAGTTATACCCCTTTTCTAGTGTACTAATCTTGGATATGCTTGAATGTAAGTTATATCTAAAGAACTGTGCTGAAGACAGCTACTTATTCATCTACTTAGATTCTATAAGCCTACAGAATTAGTCGTCTTTGCTCTTAGTTTACAGAGTTATGACCCTTTTTATACGCCCGTCAAATCGGTACCATGTGTAGATGTGCACAAACTTTTTTCGGCCCGATTCAATGTTTTCTTGAGTTACTCCCCTTGATTTTGGTCTGAAATCCTTGTATTTGGCACCTACTGTCTTCGTCAACGCAACTCGTCCCAGAGTTTTCAATGGATTCTTCTGAAATTTGGTACACATGATCGGTACCTTGTGTAGATGTGCAAAAACTTTTTTCGGCCCGATTCGACATTTTCTTGAGTTACTCCCCTTGATTTTGGTCTGAAATCCTTGTATTTGGCACCTACTGTCTTCGTCAACGCAACTCATCCCAGACTTTTAAATAGATTCTTCTGAAATTTGGTACACATGATCGGTACCATGTGTAGATGTGCACAAACTTTTTTCAACCCGATTCGACGTTTTCTTGAGTTACTCCCCTTGATTTTGGTCTGGAATCCTTGTATTTGGAACCTACTGTCTTCGTCAGCGCAACTCGTCCCAGAGTTTTCAATGGATTCTTCTGAAATTTAGTACACATGATCGGTACCATGTGTAAATGTGCACAAACTTTTTTCGTCCTGATTCGACGTTTTCTTGAGTTACTCGCCTTGATTTTGGTCTGAAATCCTTGTATTTGGCACCTACTGTCTTCGTCAACGCAACTCGTCCCAGAGTTTTCAATGCATTCTTCTGAAATTTGGTACACATGATCAGTATCATGTGTAGATGCGCATAGACTTTTTTCGAACCAATTCAACACTTTCTTGAGTTATCCGCCCTTGATTTTAGCCTGGAATACTTTTATTTGGCTCCTACAGTCCTCGTCAGCGAAACTTGTCCTTTGAAATTAGGTACTTTTTCGAGTTGATTCAACAGTTTCTTGAGTTACTCCCCTTGATTTTGGTCTGAAATCTCTTATTTGCCACATACTGTCCTCGTGAATGCAACTCGCCTCAGACTTTTCGATGGATTCTTTTGAAATTGGTACATATGGTCGGTACCGTGTGTAGATGTGCACAAACTGTTTTTGAGCTGATTCGACGTTTTCTTCAGTTACTCCCCTTGATTTTAGTCTGAAATCCTTATATTTGGCACCTACTGTCATTTCAGCCCAATTCATCAGGCTGATGAGCTTACTTTTGCAGCTTATGCTAACAAAAATTTTGTTTAAAAGTTACTGATACATACATAAGCGCATAACCGGGGGTGGGGGAATTAATTCAACACTTTCTTGAGTTATCCGCCCTTGATTTTAGCCTGGAATACTTTTATTTGGCTCCTACAGTCCTCGTCAGCGAAACTTGTCCTTTGAAATTAGGTACTTTTTCGAGTTAATTCAACAGTTTCTTGGGTTACTCCCCTTGATTTTGGTCTGAAATCTCTTATTTACCACATACTGTCCTCGTGAATGCAACTCGCCTCAGACTTTTGGATGGATTCTTTTGAAATTGGTACATATGGTCGGTACCATGTGTAGATGTGCACAAACTGTTTTTGAGCTGATTCGATGTTTTCTTCAGTTACTCCCCTTGATTTTAGTCTGAAATCCTTGTATTTGGCACCTACTGTCATTTCAGCTCAATTCATCAGGCTGATGATCGAGCTTACTTTTGCAGCTTATGCTAACAAAAATTTTGTTTTAAAGTTACTGATACATACATAAGCACATAACCGGGGGTGGGGGAATATGCACCCCCGCAGAGTAAGAGTAACTGGAGTTCTACTTTCTCCTACAAATACCGCTCCAGGCCCTTATATTGTTTATCGACTGTATTTTTTTACGGGCGTATTTTGGGTTCAATTGAACTCTTGTTTGTTTCTTAATCTAGATATGATTTATGATTTTGTGAGCTATATTCTTCAACGTAGCTGTTATATTTGCAGAATGTATGAAATTCTTTAAAAAAGACAATTCTGGATGATTTAGTATAACCATAATATGTTGCACATTCTCAGGATATTTCTCGATTGCTTGGGGGAAGCCAAGGGGTTTTGTGAGACTCCCCCCCCCCCCCATGTTTTTTTGTTCAGAATATTTTTGTTCTTCTGCCATATTATTTGCACACGATATGTTAATCATTTATTATAGTCCTCCAATGCATCAAACATCCCACACTGAATTTATCATATTTTAATCTTTTACAAGCCACTGCTAAAGCATCTTCTGCATTCAACCGAATCTTTCAGGCTTTTACATATGCATTTTTCATTCATTGTGTACCAATATAGACTGACTAAAACTGTTTGGCTGAGGGGTTATTGCACTTTTTAGGCGCTGCCTCTTGTTTTATATACAATTGGTTTGCAATTTAATAATTTACATGGAGTGTATAAATAATTATAGCATCTAGCATGTGTATTTAACAAATCAAGGTCATGCTAAACAGCCAATCAAGTGACAATTGCCTAAGTCGACTTGAAGGTCAGCTGATATTGGAATTGTAGTATGACTGTTTTACTGTGACTCAAATTTGGTAATAGCCTGACTATAGTGAAAATATGACTCGGAGCATACAGGTCAGAATATTTCAGTAATATCAGACCCTGCTTATTGCTTTTTACCCCTCGGCCAAAATTTGGCCGAAGGGTATTGTCGTCGTCATGTACGTCTGGCCGTCGGGGCGTCTGTCCGTCCGTCCGTCTGTCCGTCACACCTTTCTCGTTACCAAGATATCTTCAGAACGACTTACCCTAGGCACACCAAACTTGCAGTGCACATCCGTATGCTTGTGACCCAGAACCCTATTGAATCTGGACCTGATTGGTTAGAAACTTTGGCGGCCATCTTTAATTTATGCGAAACCATCACAGGTTTCTTGTTACCAAGATATCTTTAGAACGACTTACCCTAGGCACCCCAAACTTGCACTGCACATCCATATGCTCATGACCCAGAACCCTATTGAATCTGGACCTCATTGGTTGGAAACTTTGGCGGCCATATTTAATTTATGCGAAATCATTAGTCTTGTGTATCTTAGGTACCATTTCTCTGTTCAGTGTGAAACTTGGTATAGATCATCGATGCATCAAGAAACTTCAAAGGAATGACCAAACCAGTTTCCCTGATTCGGTGAAAACCTTGGCGGCCATCTTTAATTTATGCAAAATCTTCAATGATATATATCTCTGATACCATTCAAGTGTTCTATACGAAACTTGGTATACAGCATCGATGTATCAAGAGATCTGCAATGTATAGCCACATCAGTTCCTCTGAGTGGCGGGAAGGATGGGCGGCCATCATTAATTTATGCAAAATCATTAATGATCTCTATCTCTGATACTGTTCGAGTGCTCGATGTAAAATTTGGTATATATCATCAAAGCATCAATAGACTTACGATAAATGGCGTTTCTGATTGGGCGGAACCTTGGCGGCCATCTTTAATTTATGCAAAATCTTCAATGATATATATCTTTGATACCATTTCAGTGTTCTATATGAAACTTGGTATCCAGCATCGATGTATCAAGAGACTTGCAATGAATAACCACATCGGTTCCTCTGAGTGGCGGGAAGGATGGGCGGCCATCTTTAATATATGCGAAATCATTAATGATCTATATCTCTGATACGGTTCAAGTGCTCAATGTAAAATTTGGTATACATCATCGATGTATCAATAGACAGTTCTGGTTTTTCTGCTTGGGCGGAAACCTTGGTGGCCATCTTTAATTTATGCAAAATCTTTAATGATGTTTATCTTTGATACCATTTCAGTGTTCTATATGAAACTTGGTATACAGAATCTATGTATCAAGAGACTTGCAATGAATAACCACATCAGTTTCTCTGAGTGGTGGGAAGGATGGGCAGCCGTCTTTAATTTATGCAAAATCATTAGGGATCTCTATCTCAGATAATTTTCAAATGTTCGATGTAAAATTTGGTATACATCGTCGATGCATCAACAGACTTATGTAATGAATACCGGTTTCTCTGATTGGACGGAAACGTTTGAGGCCATTTCTAATGGCAAAATTTTTCATAATCTGTATATTTGTTACTTGACTGCTTGGTGTTCCTGAAGTCTTGTTTTAAATTGAATACATTATGAATGGCTGGCGCCCAGAGCCGAGGGGTTTTCAGATGCGCAGCTTCGTATTATTAGTAGCACTCAGTTTAGCCTATCTATCGGAAACAATGTGTAGGTTCCGTAAATTAGCTCACATCAAATCTACAACACATGGAACCAGATCTGTTCCATGAAATATAATATTATAATGAATTGATACTGTTAAATTTATGCTAAAATTTAATTTACTCTCAGTAAAACCCTGCACATTTGCTCCTGGTATGTTGACTTTTGTCAATGAGGCACAATGATAAGTAATGCAGATTGGCAAAACTTTCTGTTTCCCACAGCAAGGGGTAGAGGAAGACCTTTGTCTGCAGGGCGCCCTCTAAGCCCAGAGAAGGCCCCCAGTCGGTCAGGAGGCCGAGTGGTACAGGTTCTCAGTAGTTTAGATGGAGATCTCCCAGATGCTTATGGCGGTCAGCAAGGTATGGGCTCATGTCCTGGAGTACTGAAACTGATTGTGCCTTGTTTACACCAAGGGTTAACATGATAGGGTGCCACATGTAATTTGTAATCCTATAATTTGATTGGCGTCTATGCTGGAAGGGATGATGTCAATCACCCTGTCAATCTGTCCAGCTGGCTGACTGGCTGTTTATCTTGTCCGTCTGTCCATATGATTCTCTAAAACACTGTAGAAGCTAAACTGTTTCAGCTAGATATTTCGAATTTGGTACAGAAATCATCACAATGTAACGGCTTGTATCAATGCATTTCGGTGATTTCTGTTGTTTCCATGGCAATGTAAGGGAAATGTCTACATGATGATGATGATCTTAACAAGATAGAAGCCACACCATTGCAGCTATATACTTGGAATGACTCAATGCATTCTTTTCAAGTTTAGTATGGGTATACCTTGCCGCAAGACGTCAATTTGGAGACCATTTTTTTACCCTGACATCACAGGGGACGTTTGGGAACAAGCCACTTGGCAATGTTGAAATATTCATTCTCCACGTTGCCTATGGCTAGAAACCATTCAAATTTTTTTCTTTCTGATCTGCACTGAATCATTTGTGACTTTATTTTTTTGCACAGGTACAGGAACATTTACACCTGATCAAATGAATGCTGAAGATCTCCTCCAATCAGGTGGATACATGAGTCAGACATTCAGCCAATCAGAAGGGAGACAGTCCTCAGAATTCCACCATTCAGGAAGACTTGCTCATTCCATGGATAGGTCTGAAGGTGGTATATCCATCAGAGCATCATATGAGCTGAGCCAGTCAGAACAGCTGGGACAAAGTCTTGGGAGATCCAGCGAATTTATCCAATCAAGAAACTCGACACAATCCTTAGAGACCACGCAAGCATCAGGAAGTCTGAATGAAGCAGAACTGAGACAGCTTGCTGAGTTTGGTACTGGAAGTGGGTCAGGCCCGAGAGTGGTGTCTGTTACAATTCCTGGTCTAGATGGTGGGAGCGGCTCAGATGAGGACAGTTTATAAACATCCAAGTCTTGAACATCAGTGCTTGACCTTTATCTGTGATATATAATATTTTCGGTATGTTGAATTCCAGGTGTTGACAAATTTATGCAAACATTACTTTTGTAGAGATGTTTACTGCACCATGTGAATTTGTAACAAAATGTTGTAGGTAGTTAGATACATGTATTTCAATGCACGGATGGACTTTGATACATCAGTTAGATCTGTCTTCATATATGAAGGATTGCAATTGTCATACAAATAATATGTGAGTTTCTCTCATCAATCCTCAATAGCATTCATTTTGGTTGCTCAATTTGTCACTTGTTATGTAATATAGTAGAATTAAACTACAATCAATGAATTCATTGTCATCCATGATGAAAAAGAAACAGTTAAAGGAGAAGAAAACAAGTGACTAATGTATACACTGAATGGAAGATCTATCTCCCCCGTATCCAAAAATGTAAGCAAATATTTTTTGCGATTTTTTTCTACTCTATTAAATCGGCATTCAACCTGCGCATCGTTGTTTCTCAAGCATGCCGCTATTTTGGCTTGGATCATCTATGCGTGTGACGTCACTCAGGCCTCGTCGCTCTCTAGCGGGGAAGGCGAAAATATAATGACATTGTATGGAGATATATTACAAACCAAGCCTTTCTTACATTGGAACGATTACAATTTGAATAGGAACCGAACGTCGTGATATGACTGAAATAGTGTTGAAAGACTAATAAATTTACTTCAATTTATTGCATCAGCCTTACTGTGCAAAAGTTCTTCTCTGATGCGTTTGGAGTGAAATCCTGCCGACCGACGTTATGCGCCCACTGTTTCAGAACATCTGGTTTCAACTGATTAAATGTCATGGTCTTTGGAAGATTTGGATTCCCAGTTCTGTTAAAACAGCCAAACGCCACACACTGCGGCATGATGCCAGTGTATTTGCGAAATATTTTAACAGTATTACAAAATATAAACCTGCAGTCCTAAGAGCTTCTCATATTTTAACGTACAGGGTGGAAGTGAGTATGAGCCCGGCTGACGTCACTCAGTGATGCGCACAGTATGATTTCGGCATTTCTGATTGGTTAAAATAGATGCAAGCCCTTGTAATGGCAGCACTTATGAATCTGTCCACAGGCTCCAGTTTTTAATGTTTCGATATGAATAGGTCAGTGGTAAAAAATTGCAAAAAAATATTTGCTTACATTTTTGGATACGGAGGACATAGATTTTTTGTTCAGTGTATATATTAGTCACATGTTTTCTTCTCCTTTAAGGAAGCTCATGAATAATACAGTCGAATAGTCTCAAATAGGCCATCTTGTACACCAAGTTCATATAGCTTCATAATTACGTTGGTTAATCAGGGCACCAGTTGTCTTCAAACAAGGGTTTCAAATTCATAAATGGTGATGAGACGACATTGACCTCAAATCTATTGGAATTTAAGGCAAAATGTATCATAGGAGTGGATTATTGATTAGTTGGTCTATTTATCATATCATCCATGAGATGGTCCAGCTACTGGAGAAGGATATATTATCATCCTATAGACTCCCCCATTTGTCATTCTGATTGATTCACTGGATGAAACTAGCATTTGCAATTCTGGAGAAAACTGTGGTCCTGTTCCACTAAGGCCAGTACTTGTGTTGCGATGCAAAGGGATGAATTGATGTTGTGGATGAATGTATGTCCCCAGTCGCCTGAAGAGGCTCGAGGGGGACTATATTCCAAATTTAGCTTGTGGATACTTTGCCTTTTCCTCGCTTTTGATTGTTTTTCTTGCTGATCTGCCTATAGGTGGTACCACCTCTGACCTGGGGGCCAAGTTAAAATTTCCAGACATTAACTTTTAAAAACCTGAACGGATTCTTTTCAAATTTGGTATGGTATATGGGTAGCTTGCCTCAAGATCTCACTTTGGGTTTGTTTTTCATGCTGATCCACCACAGGTGTCGCCATCTGGGACCAAGTTAAACTGTTGTCGGAAAACCTGAACAGATTCTTTTCAAATTTTTTATTTAGGTACCTTGTCTCAAGATCTCGCTTGGGATTGCTTTTTACGCTGATCCATTTATAGGTGACCTTGGGGCAAGTCAGAATTTCCTTTCAGATCAAATGGGTACCTTGCCACAGCATCTCCCTTGGGGTTGCTTTCTATTCTGGGGAGTGAATGGTGGGCAGTGAATTTTACACTCACAAGCTAGATCACTATTTTCAATGTCGAGGGATGGATTTCAACTGCTCCATTTTATATGGTAGGGTGATTCTCCTCTCTAAAATGGAGGTAAAAAAAGTTGTGTTTGCTCAATAAATCAGTTCACATAATGAATTCAGCAAAATCTTCTTAAGGTGCACACAGACATACATATCCCCATCGAATGGTATTGAAAAAATAAATTGTCATCTAATTTGCAGAATGATAGGCCAAATCTCTGTCATGCTATTGAAACAACACTGACTGATTCTTCAAATGGCAAATTAATTTTAGGACATGAAACAGTAGATAGATTAATGCACCTGAAGTTTTGTGGCATTGGTTAAGAAGGACTCAAAAGTTATTGAGCAAAAATGACCTATTTTAGAGAGTGGATTCTCCTTAACCTGACAAAGTGGTGAGAAGCTCTGGGTTTAGTTAGAAGGAAGAGCGAATATCCACATTTTCTTCAGCTTCAGACATCCTATCATAGTATATATCATTGAACCAGACAAACTATTGACCAATATAGGAAACTTCATACATGTACTTCTCATTTGATTTGCTATTCCGTCCAATATATAATTTATTTATTTATTTATCATATTTATTTATAGTTTAAATTGTATAATAATAATATATCTCTCAACATGTATTTGATCCGATATTTTATATGTTCAATCTGTTTATCAGAGCATAGGTACAAATATATGGGTGAATTGTATTGTTCCTGATCACAACAGGCAGTATACCTCTTCATCTATGGAGAAGTGATACATCACAGATCACTGTCACAAACAGGAATGCTCTTAGTCTGAGGTACAATTTCTGATATGAAGGTTACAAAGTAGAAATATTTGAAGAAAACATTTTGGGTAGGTCCGTCACGTATGATACCGTCAATTAGGTACAGTATGCATGCAATATACTTGCTCCTTTTCAATACTTGGTTGAATGGTTCCCCACACGTAGTCCTCATGTTGTAAGGGATTGATGTATCATATATGACGGATAGACCACATTTTGTACATTCCAGAAGATTAACATTGATGGGCAATTACCATAAATAACAATTTTAACATCTTCTAACATCCAAACTATCTTGCCCAAAACTTGGAAATTTATGTTGAGCCTTACATGTATTTTCTTCAAATGTATGCTCCCTGATCTGAAAGATTCAGCCTATACTGGTTCATATGTAGCTTTTCATAGAGACAAGATCCAAGATTTACAACAGGTACGGTAACTCAGGAATGGAGTTGGTTCATTGTTATTCCAAACACATTAGAAATAGAGGTAGTAGTATATGCCATTCTCAAAACTGTGGCTGTTCCACAAGTAGAGGAAGGGCTTCTCTAAGCACACTTTGATATTGTATTGTATGACTCTTGATTATGGGGTAATTGGGTTTTTTACCCCTCGGCCAAAATTTGGCCGAAGGGTATTGTCGTCGTCATGTACGTCTGTCCGTCTGTCCATCCGTTCGTCCGTCCGTCCGTCCGTCCGTCACACCTTTCTCGTTACCAAGATATCTTCAGAACGACTTACCCTAGGCACACCAAACTTGCAGTGCACATCCGTATGCGCGTGACGCAGAACCCTATTGAATTTGGACCTGATTGGTTGGAAACTTTGGCGGCCATCTTTAATTTATGCGAAACCATCACAGCTTTCTCGTTACCAAGATATCTTTAGAACGACTTACCCTAGGCACACCAAACTTGCACTGCACATCCATATGCTCATGACCCAGAACCCTATTGAATCTGGACCTGATTGGTTGGAAACTTTGGCGGCCATATTTAATTTATGCGAAATCATTAATCTTGTGTATCTTAGGTACCATTTCACTGTTCCGTGTGTGAACTTGGTATAGATCATCGATGCATCAAGAAACTTCAAAGGAATGACCAAACCAGTTTCCCTGATTCGGTGGAAACCTTGGCGGCCATCTTTAATTTATGCAAAATCTTTAATGATATATATCTTTGATACCATTCAAGTGTTCTATACGAAACTTGGTATACAGCATCGATGTATCAAGAGACCTGCAATGTATAACCACATCAGTTCCTCTGAGTGGCAGGAAGGATGGGCGGCCATCTTTAATTTATGCGAAATCATTAATGATCTCTATCTCTGATACCGTTCGAGTGCTCGATGTAAAATTTGGCATATATCATCGATGCATCAATAGACTTACGATAAATGGCAGTTCTGGTGTTTCTGATTGGGCGGAAACCTTGGTGGCCATCTTTAATTTATGCAAAATCTTTGATGATGTATATCTTTGATACCATTTCAGTGTTCTATATGAAACTTGGTATACAGCATCCATGTATCAAGACACTTGCAATGAATAACCACATCAGTTTCTCTGAGTGGTGGGAAGGATGGACGGCCATCTTTAATTTATGCGAAATCATTAATGATCTCTATCTCTGATAATTTTCAAATGCTCTATGACAAAATTTGGTATACATCATCGATGCATCAACAGACTTATGTAATGAATACCGACTTCTCTGATTGGACATAAACCTTAGAGGCCATTTCTAATGGCAAATTTTTCATAATCTGTATATTTGTCACTTGACTGCTTGGTGTTCCTGAAGTCTTGCTTCAAATTGAATACATTATGAATGGCTGGCGCCCAGAGCCGAGGGGTTTTCAGATGCGCAGCTTCGTATTCATGCTTGGTCTTACATGACCTGTCCTTACAATGTGGGGAATAATATGGTTAATTCAGACTTCTATTTTACATGTACAATTCTACAGGGATATTTGCATGAAGGAAGAGCTGATCTGGTCAGAGCTCCAATCTCGTACATACGGCTGCAGGAGGTAATACTTCTGAAGCACTGCCTGTACAAATCATGTTACAACAACATGCCCCGCACGGACACCGACAGTGTTTTTTTGCACGTACAAGTGACCATACATTTATCTATTGCATGACCAAATCAACATAAATTTTTAGTTACAGCCAAGGTATTTCAGACACTAAAGTAAGGATTTAAGTTGTTATTCATGGAAATTGCCCCTCAATGTTAATTCATTGGTGGATGTTTGTGCCAAACAGTTTCCTTCTAATATGTTCTACATTTTTACCTTCTGAGAAGTTGTATCTCAGACTTTGCTATTTTCATATGACTACCTAGATGAAGCCCTCAAATCTTCCTTTGTGGCACTGAAACCATTTTTGTTGCTCACTGAGTAATGCAAGTTATTTTACATTGTCTGTGCAACAAATCTTAGTTTACTTGTAAATTAACAGTAATAGAATATGAATAGTTGTTCATGACACTTTTCCATAGGACCTTAAGTTTTCTGTTTTCACATAAGTATTGGGGCATAGCTTGATGTGGACAGGATGATAGATGTCTGTCAGGAGTATAATGTTTCTTGTTAAGAATCCCCCAGATTGGATATATAAATTGCCAGCTAATACAATGCATTATTTCAAACTAGAAATATATGTTTATAACTGAAGAGTTGATCACGAGATCTCGCATCCAGCTGATTTGACCGAAATGTGGTATAATTTGTTTGGAAACCAGGAGTAGATTGTGATATAATATTTCATGTATTATTTCATACTTCAATCTTGAGTTTGTCAACATATGGTGGTAGAAAACTACCTCCATGGTCAACTAAAGGTTTGCTGATCTACTGAACCATTGGTAATAAACTTAATAATACAAAACATTGCAGTTTTGAAGTTGACATTTTTACCTCTCCACCCTCAGGGAGTGAGGGCTGTCGGTCAGTTAAGCAACACTCTTCCATGAACATGCCCTACTACCCCACCCTTCAAGTCGCCGCTCTATGCTACTGGTGGTGATATTGTGATGTTTCAAAAAAATATATTACAATCTTGTTTTTGCGATTACAAGACTGCCTGATACTAGCTGTCACACAACCTTCCTCCAGCCTATATGCTCTTTTTCACAGGCTTACTCCACTATGTCTTTACCCTATAGCAGAATTTGACCTTTACAACGTGGCTATGAATAGATTTTAATACTATCCCTAAATTTTGCTCCGAGCTGAGGGACACCCTATTAACAAGTTTCAAGTTCCCAAGTTTCAAGTTCCAGCTCCAGTTCCTCCAAGTTCCAACTCCGAAGTTTCAAGCTCCAGTTCCCCCAAGCCCCACCTACAAAGTTCCAAGCTTCAGTTCAAAAGTACCCAGCTCTAACTCTCAGATATGATACACATCTAGTAGTTGTATAACTTGTATGTCATCACAAATGAGTCCTTTAGTGTTTACTTCATCTGTCTAGCCTGTTCGAAACTTGTTTTGAATTGTGGTGGAGCTCACGGATTATAGTTTTGGGGTCACTGAATAAAATAAGTCGCATCTCACGCCTACTGGAACCAAATTTTTGGGGAATCTGAAGTTTGTGAAAACGTCTATCAGGATAGCACTGATCGGTCAGGGAAAATAACTTTAAACAGAAGAAAGTCCTGTCCATCAGTGTAAGTATGCAATATTGCCTATCTGTAGAGGAATCGGTTACACACTTATAATTTTAATATCGATATCTGTTTGTTTTGTCATGAAACATCTTCAGGATAGCATGGGTCACAGAAAGTGATCATCCTCCTCTCTCAAATTTAAAAGCCCATCTAATAGATTTGTGGTGGTCAGAAGGCTGTGAATACACATCCAGGATAGCTGTGGGATCATGGGATGGAAAGTAAGGAAGGAGTAGAGAGGGTTCATAACCATGCGTTCATGGAGAAATAATAGGATGATTTGCTGAATATTCTATTGAACAGAACTTTTTGAGCTATGTGTGTGTACTAACAAACGTAGAATCGTGGCGGGTTCGACTGGGGCTATTCGGTCAAAACACCTGTGTTCAATCATCTGGCAATTAGCTGATGATACGAGACCGAACTATCTCTTAGAAATGCGACCGGTCATCAGATTTCATGTTTTCATCACCAAGACCATACACAGTCTCCCGTCACTTTGATCACATTGGTCCAAGAAAATTTGGTTGAGTGTACCTGGTCTCCTAGTCTCCACCATACCACCATAAAACCTATAATAATTCAATCACACTGATAGTTAAAAGTCATTCTAATATATTTGATCACTCTCCAAAGTCGTTACAAGGAAGAAATATAGATTATGTATATGATTTACAGTAGTTACTTTCTGTTAAATACATGTATGAAGGTCCACCCCGTAACAGTAATGTTGTTCCTCACATCCCTCATACCCGTGATTTTCTCATGTCCATTGGTGTGTTAGATGAGCATGATCATAGCAAAATGATTAGTGTTTAATACAAACATTCATTGCTTAAATCTACACCTGCTATTGTTGTGCCATATCTTCTTATGAAGATCCTACTGCAGACTAAAAGTTCTCGCCCTCTGGAGCCTCAGCCATTAGGTTACACTGCGCCTGCGCCCATAATACACTTCCCACTGTCTTTTTCTTCTCTGCAGGCACTGAGAGTGCACGCGTTTTGAATGAGCTCCTGTAGTGTTAGATTTAGTACAACCTTGAATATAGGGAACTGAGTCTAGAATACTAGCAGACACGTTGTGAAAACAATGTCTATATCATCTGATCCCGGGAATACTAAACGCCGCTAATCGTGCAGACGTTCTTGGTCTAAATTGGTCTTACATTCGCTATGCTTTTCTTGCAAAACCCATTTGTGCTATCGTAAAGCTACATGTTTGGAATGTATTTCCTGGGATTGTCAGGCCTTGGTAAATTAGGCGCAGGCCAGGCGTGTTTTTTCTTTTGCAGGCCGAGTTTACCATTATATAGAGAGAACAAGCGGAGATGGTGCTCGCATCAGACTTGCAAATCAAGGAGGAATTGCCTGAGCCGTCTCCATTGTCCCCTGTAATTCCCCCCAGCAGTACAGTCAAGCAAGCCAGTCAAGCGTTTGACGAGCCTTCAAACAGGTTGGGTGCTATGCAACGGTCTCTCACTGTTTCTCCGACAAAGGGAAGAAGACAAAAGAAGTTGACGGACTGTACAAACCAGCCTTTTGTTGTCGGGACTGGACAAAAGGGCCATTGTTCTCAGCCTACAGCAGACCTTGAAAGGTCTTCACGCAGTCAAGATGGGGCACAACAATAGCATGCCAAATCATCTGTTGTAATGCTTGGTTTGCGACGATTTCATTGTCGTTTACACGTGGATTTGCGCTAGCAACGACTGGGAATCGTCTCGAGTCTTCAAATTTATGTTGGGAAGTATACTTTTTAATTTTTAACGATAACATAATGGCTATCAAGAATTCTTTCCGCCATTTACTTCGTTTTGTTATGTTGTGGTTGTTGCCCACGACATCGCGTAAGTCGCAGATTTATACCGACACCTATTATACACACTTTGCACACAGTTGAATGTGCCTAATTGCTCTCTTGATAAATAAATGTTATCATTTTATTCGTTTATAAAAATCACGAGAGTCTATGAGAAATTGTGCGTATTTTTGGTACACAATTTTCCAAGAGATATTTCCCGTTTCTATTACTAAGAAACTTAGATATATGCCTGTCTCTGAGGGTAAACCATGCAATCTCGAAGTACAGGCTTTCATATATTGAAATCAGAATGGTTCTTTAAATCACTTACGATTTCTTAGACCTATATTTGAAATTAATATAAGTATTAAATTAATTTCTTTTTACTGAGAAATTATGAACAGATCTGATGTAGGTTTATTTTCCCTGGAGGACAATCAGAATGACTCTCGTCCGAGACGACATGAGTGTGACGTAGATCTTCCCTGGCATGCCTGCACCGGTCTTATTCGGGGTTATATCGACTTCAGCAGACTTGTTTACGTTCAAGACAAAGATCAAGTCTGGAGTTATGCAATCGTCTGTCACTGGTTTGGCACTGCCTAAAGGAACACAGTACCCAGGCTACGGTCCAGTGTTTGCTACCTAAGTCTTAAACCTGCTTTAATTAATGCCTTTAATCCCTTATTAATTGCACAATCAAATGTAGAAAACGGAAGTTAAAAGAAAAAGTTAACTCCCCTAGGAGAGAGTTGTCCGCCCCTAGGAGAGCTCTCCATTCAATTCCAGCGTGGCCACTATAAAGGCGACTGTAAGCCTCATTCCTATCCTCTTTCTCTTGTTTGCTCGAGCAGTGCACATCTAGGGAAGTATTCAGAGGCAATTTTACAGCATTAGTTGTTGTTGTCTCGCTGGTGTAATATCCTTTATCAAGTGTTGTTTTTTGTTATTCATTCGGAACTTACTTACTGTATTATTATGTCTGAAGTTCCGACTGGTATTCCTTGTCGTACGTGCGGGAAAAATTTATCCCCTTTAGACGCTCATACGGCTTGTTTTTCTTGTAAAGATTTATGTTACCGGGCGTCCACGTGCGCGGAATGTGTATTATGGAATCCGACGGCCTGGAAGAATTATGCCCAGGCCCGTCGTGCTTTTCTGTTACATGCTTGTGATGACCCGTCTTTGTCGGAGATCGACAGACGGGTCTTAGAGATTTCTTTGGTTAATGATGTGAAGTGTAATGAAGATCTTGACCGAGCTGGTCAAGACCCTCAGTCTCCCGTGTCAGTTTGTATACCTCCAAGCGGTACCGTCCTACACGATGATAATTCCAGGTTGCTAGACAGCTTGACCCGGTCCGGAGTTTCATTGTCTAGGGTCGATCCAAATCCAGTTCCTTTGTTACGCTCATCAAAGGCCAGGTCGGTCAAGCCTGGCCAGTCTATTGTTCCCGTCGAACAAAAGGAATCTTTACCCCAGGTTATTTCTCCTTTACCTATCGGTTCCCCACATGTATCTGTTAGTAGGAAGAAATCAAAGAAACGACGTAGAGTGTCAATTTCTCCTTTACGGGTTAAGACTAGACATAGTTTTCCTAATTCTGAAAAATCTATGGAAGCTTGTTCGGTTCTACCATTAAGTGTTCAGGTTGCGGACTTACGAACATCAATCCCCGCGATTGTTGATTCTTCACATCGTCGTTCACATACTGCTACACGACACTCATGTTCACATTACCATTCACGTTCTCGTACACAACGCTCGGGTTCACCACCTCATCGTTTGTTTTCACCTGTTCGTGATTCTATTGCCCCGGTTCGACGATCTCGTTCTCCGATCCGTAGTTCTCGTCCACCGGTTCATTTTGGTACTAATTTACGGCCCTCCCGTTCTCCGGTACGCCGTTCTCGTACTTCGACAGTTCATTCTCCTGATCCTTCTCACCGTTTCCCTAGGGTTTCGGCTCCCTCTGATCAAGATTACCATGTTCATTATCAACGAGCCCCTGTCCTTGATCATTCGGTGGATCATGATTTATCGTCTTGTTCTCAGTCTCCGGTTTCGTCGAGTGAGTCGGATGATTCTTCTTCCTCTCGGGTTAGTGTCAACGATACGTCGAAGATGGATCATTTGCTTAGTATGCAGGCGCTTTTAGCGTTGGTTCCGGATATGCCCGCCCCTTCGAAGGTTGGTTCTTCTAGTGATAAGTGCCGGACAGCTGCGGATTCTGCATTAGCTACTCCCAAGCCGGGTGTTCCTCGTACATGTGCTCCGTCACCAGCATGGGCGGATCATTTAGACAAATTTGATCGTCAATTACAAGATGACAATAAATTTAAGAAGCCTCGTTTCCGAGTTCCCCATGGTCTTCATGATAACGTGTTACCTGACAAACCACCCAAGCGTGATCGAGATTTATCTCAGATTTCTAAATCAGTTAAGTCGACTCCACTTGAATTCAATTCCAAATTTGTGGAGAATATCCAAGAGATGTTATTGGCAATCCAACGTGCTTCTTCAGTCACTGATTGGTTTTTGTTGGCTACTTCGCGGATTGCTTTGGATCCTGAGTTACGCCTGGACGATGGATCGACTTCTTTGTCTCCGGATCGCGTTGCTTATTTGCGGGGTTTCATTGAAACCCTAGTGCAGGCTAACCATCAAGTTATTGAGGCCACTTCTTATTCATACGTTTCGCTTCTCCAAGCGCAACGCAACGCCTTACTTAAGGCGGTCAAGCCGGACGTCCCCTTTATGGTTAAGGATTTTTTGCTTCATCAACCATTAGCATCAATTCTATTGAGTCCGTTGTACCTGTCATCCGCGAGGAACGTACTGCGCGCTTGATTGGGGCTGTTGCTCGGGGTGGTTCTTCGGATCGTCGCCGGAAGCGGGGTCGTAACTCCTCTTTCACCCAACAAGATGGCGGCGCTCGGGGGAGTTTTCGGGGTATTGACAAACCTCCACGCCGAGGTCGCCGTTCCTTTCGTGGTAAATCAACCAAGAGGGGTGGTCGTTCCAGTAAATGACTATCAAGTTCCCGTATCCGATCAAGCCGAAGTTTTTCAGCCTCCTGCTTTCCGGTCGTTCAGTCATCATGTTGTGGGCGGCCGCCTTCAATACTTCGTAGACAATTGGCGCCTCATCACGGACGACACCTGGATTTTGAGAGTTTTGGAGCGCGGCTTCCTGTTCACTTTTCGTTCCCTTCCCAAACTTATCGTTTGGCCACGCCCATCCCGCCTACCAGTCTCCGCGAGTCACGTGCAGACTCTTCTGTCTTCAGTCAACACGCTCATCGAGAAGGGAGCGGTCAGAGAGTTACCGCCGACAGAGGACAGTTTTGGGTTTTACAGCCACGTGTTTCTGGTTCCCAAGAAAGACTCGCCCCAGATGCGGATGGTGATCGACCTAAAAGTGTTAAACAAGTTTCATCTCGCCCCCCCCCCCCCCTCATTTCAAGATGCCGACTGTTTCATCGATTCGGGCCCGTGTACATCTTCGGGATTGGCTGGCCTCAGTCGATCTGCAGGACGCGTATCTTCATCTTCCAATTCATCCTCGTCATCGCCGTTATCTCCGCTTCGTTGTCAACGAACGTCGTTTCGAATGGCAGGTTCTCCCATTCGGGGTCAACATAGCCCCTTGGCTGTTTACCCGCATTACCTCACCGGTCATGGCTTTTCTACACCTGCGGGGTATTCAGATAGAGGTTTATATAGACGACATCCTCCTATGGGCAGCGGACGAGTCCCGTCTCAACGTGCAAGTCCAGTTCACGCTTCTGGTCTTACGTCATCTAGGATTCATCCCTCATCCTCTCAAGTCAGAGTTGGTCCCGGCTCAAGTTCGCCGTTACATCGGCGCAGTGTTCGATACTTATCATCAACTGGTATATCCTCCGGAAGATCGTTGGGACAAAATTCAGCTGTTGATCCGAAAGTTTTTGTCATCAATGTCACGGACACGTCAACAGTGGCAAAGTTTGGTAGGTTTGCTCACTTCCACTCAGGACCTAACTCATTACGGCCGACTACAGGTGCGTCCACTACAGTATCATCTGTATCCTTACCTACAGACACCTTCCATCAATCCAGCGGTGCCGGTATTGACGTCTCTTCATCCATATCTGATCTGGTGGCAATCCCGGCTCAACGTCATGCAGGGCGTCCCATTCCGTTTTCCGGCTCCGAGTCATCTGTACACCGATGCGTCCGAGACCGGTTGGGGTGCCCATCTGGACGAATTAGTAGTATCCGGCAGATGGTCAACGTTGGATGCCAGTCTTCACATCAACCTTCTGGAGATGAAGGCAGTCATTCTGGCGGTGCAACATTGGAGTCATCGTCTCATGTACTCGTCTCTTCTCATTGCGACGGACAATTCCACAGTGATTGCTCACATCAACAACATGATTGGGAACAACACGCTCGCTTCCAATGTTTCGCCTTGTGTGGGATCTCTACGAGTGGACTCGTTTTCATCACATTCATCTACACGCCCGCCATGTTCCGGGCCGGCTCAATGTCTTAGCGGACAGCTTATCACGTCCGGACACCGTTCTTCAGACCGAGTGGCAACTTCATCCGGAGGTGTTCCAGCAGATCTCCATCATCTGGGAGTCGCCGCTGATCGATCTGTTTGCTACGAGAAACAACGCCCAATTGACCCTGTTTGTCAGTCCGATTCGGGATCCTCAAGCCTTCGACATCGACGCCCTGTCAATCAATTGGGACAATTTCCTGGCTTATGCCTACCCGCCGATCGCCCTAATTCTGGAAGTACTTCAGAAGATTACCCGTCACGACTGCATCATTCTACTCGTAGTCCCGTGGTGGCCTCGGCGACAGTGGTTTCCGGTATTGCTCCCGCTTCTCACCGCCCCGCCACGTCGTTTGCCAGTGTGGCCCGACCTGTTACGTCAACCGCACGGGATATTTCATCACAACCCTCGGTGGCTCAACCTACACGTTGGCAGACTATCCAGAATGCACTCGCAGTCCAGGGATTTTCAGCAGAGGTTGCACGAACGATGGTTTCAGCCAATCGATCTTCCACATCGCAGCTCTATCAGGCGAAATGGGCCTATTTCGTCTCCTGGTGCCGAGGACATGATGCCGATCCCGACTCTGCCTCTGTTTCCTTAGTAGCTGACTTTCTCCTTCATCTTCATCGTGATAAGAAGTTTCAAATCAGCACCATTAAAGGGTATCGATCTGCTCTGGCTAGGGTGTTACGCCTTACTTCGGGTGTAGACATTAGTCTAAACGATAATATCTCTGCGCTCATTCGCGCCTTCGCGTTACAGTCTCGCCGTACGCGCCAACTGTTACCGAAATGGGATATTGGTGTGGTTCTGTGTGCTCTGATTCGTCCGCCCTTTGAACCTTTGGAATCCGCTTCTATAAAAGCTGTGTCTTATAAGACCGCCTTTTTGGCGGCGTTTGCTTTAGCATCTAGAGTATCTGAACTTCATGCTCTTGAAAGATCTTCTATGACCTGGACGGCGGATTGGTCTCGCATTTCTTTTCGGCCCATTCCTGAATTTATCGCCAAAAATGAGTCTGTTCGTTCAGGTCCGTGCGCTCAACGATCGTACTCCATTCCTGCGTTGTCAGACTTTGTGCATGGGCTCGAAGACGACCTCCTGGTATGCCCGGTTCGGGCGATTCGCCCCTATCTTACTCGTACCGACTCCGCTCGCGGCTCTCGGCGCCTGTTATTTCTGTCTCTTCGCCCGTCGGCTTTGCGTGACATTACTAAAAATACCATCGCCGCGTGGTTGAAGAAAACCATTAAATGGTCTTATCAATTGGCCATAGACGCTCCCCCTCTGTTGTCGACTGCCTCTTCTCATGAGATTCGCGCCATTGCCACGTCATGGCCATTATGGAAGAATCTGTCCCTCCATGACATTGTCCAATCTTGTGCCTGGACGGCGAACTCCACGTTCACCAACTTCTATCTGAGAGATTTGTCAGTCCAGTCAGAAGGGATATCCACGCTTGGGCCGTTAGTAGCGGCCCAGCACGTGGTCAACTAAATTCCAAAAAAAAGGGGGGGGGGCGGCAGTTTGAATCATCACAGCAAATCTGCAAATTGCTGTATCATCTCATCTCATTCATATTATTGGTCCACAATTGATTGATCTCATATTGAAGGAAGAAATAAGTCAGATGGACGACCTTGGATCCTCTAAAGAGATGTCAGACACTGTATCATCACCCTAAGATGTATGTATCCATGGTGAGTGTGATCTTTACCTTAACTGCGGTTTTTGATTGTGTCCTTCAGGTTGAATCTGACGTCCTTCTCATGATCTCAGCGCCGTCTTCTGCACTCAACTCCCTAAATGCAAGTTGGATGGAAGACGATTGTGGACTGAGAGTGGTGTGACTTGGCGATTGCTAGGCCCGGACCAGTTCTGCCTCACCCGGTCTTAGGAACAGCCAAGATAAATAGGCCTTACCAAGTAGACCGTATGTCCCTAGTGGTTGAGGTTCTCTCTTGGTATAGACGGCTTCCCGAGTAGACCCACCCACCAACAGGTTGGGGTTCTCTCTCGGGGGGGAATTAATAATTTCCACACCACAAGCACAGCTACATGGCTGTGAACAATCAAAGATAAGTACATCAGTATCTTATTCACTTGTTTAACCTTTTTATGTTGATGACCAAGGTTTCATTTGTTGATTATGGATTGTTCATGCTATGCCCATGTTTCTGTGTCATTCCAGCGGTCACTTAACCTACTTTGATCTACTACAAGACCGAGGTTCCCACCTCCGTATGTTGGTACTAGGGCATTAATTAAAGCAGGTTTAAGACTTAGGTAGCAAACATCAAACATTTATAGACAATGTTTCTGTTTGTAACTAAGTCAAACCTGCTTTAATTTAATGTGCCCACCCTTCCGTCCCCTCGTACCGCGGCCTTGTTCACTACTGGTCTCGGTTTGAGAAAGAGGATAGGAATGAGGCTTACAGTCGCCTTTATAGTGGCCACGCTGGAATTGAATGGAGAGCTCTCCTAGGGGCGGACAACTCTCTCCTAGGGGAGTTAACTTTTTCTTTTAACTTCCGTTTTCTACGTTTGATTGTGCAATTAATAAGGGATTGTCATAATTAACTGGATGATCATTTTATACTTTTGTGACGGACAGGTAAGTAAGTGACCTCAATTTTATTTTGATTTAACATTGAACACTGATTTCATGGGTTATTATGTAACACCAGTGATCTCTTTATGAATCATTTGATTGGTCAGTCCAGATTGTGGAATTATGAGGCATGTTCTTGGACTATGCCACTGGCTTCCAAGACCATGTTTCCTCATTCACTCATCCGTTTTAGATCGTCCTTCATTTCATATTCCGCAGTGACGCTTGGGGCTCCGACTTTACATCGACCTATGTTTCTTCAACTCCGTCGGCTTCACTACATCTTGTCGTTTGGAACGATAGACACTACTACACTATGTGCTATGGTTTCATCTGAGCCTCGACGATGTTTTCAAATCTTGATTGTCATTTGTCGTTCTCATCATTAGTGCTCCTGTTCGGAAGTTATCACCTTCACGGTTCATACTTTATGTAAGTATCACGGGACAATCAAGTCTGGGGATAACAACGTGTCAAGATCTGTGCACCTGCCAATTACAAGCGTCTAGTCCGTCATTCATAATCCAGCCGTCGTCCATTAGAGAATATCCGCGTCCATAATCCAAAGACCTATTCCATTTTCCACATAACAGTATTAGCACCAAATTCAAAAAGACAATCATAGTATACATAAACATAGGCTTGTTTCCTGCAAGAGAGAAGCGGTCAACAGTTTTCAATGATGCCGGCAAGACATCATGATGTTCCAAAAATATCAAATCCGTATCGCTGATCAGCATTCTTAATCCATAATATTCGTTATAGAGTCGTCATCTAAAAAAAGATGTATCTCAGTCACGCTTTGATTGTGCCTGTTCATATGAGTACCATGAGGATCTTGAAGTACATGGGTTCATACCGCCCCTAGCCCCGGGTTAAGCGGAATTAGACACAAGTTACGAAACGTAGCGCCATAGATCTTGCACGCTACGTTCGTATTTTGCTATCAGCATGCGATATGTATCGCCAAACTTTGAGTGGAGGCGCTTGGTGGAATAGCCCTGTTTTATAAGTTTCTGCAACAATGTTTTGTGACGTTGATTAAAATCATCACATTTAACACAGGATCTAGCAAATGCTACTAAGCGAGATATGTGTAATGACTCGGGACCCAGACAGTAGTTCCTACATGAAGTATCGACCTCCGTTCACGGATGTCAACACTGGAGTATGGATGCGTGACGTTTGCGGATAGATGGCATACTACTACCTTCGTGTCGGAGATGTCCGAGCTTACAAGTTTGGTGCTCTGTCTCCGGTATGGTTTCCATGTTTACTTCTTCCAGACAAACCTGTACCGGACTGTCATTGGATCAAGTATTGAAGTTTTCCCAATCACTCACCCTGGATAGAGTTGCCAGGTTTGGATCTCTTTTCCTTAGCCATCTGGTAGTCGGCAGCCGTTTACAGCTGGGAGTTTTTATCCCATCGGCATATATGCCGGATGGGATCATGTCGTCACGCTGTCCGGCTGGCTGGATGAACGAACGACGTGACCGCTCTAAAAGGTGAACCGTTCCAGCTAGAGTCTTCAAATTTGGTATACTGCATTGTTGGGTGGTAAAGCACAAGTCTATTGAAATTGGGTGCATTTAGTTGATTTTTGTGGTTTCCATGGCAACATAACGAAAAATAGCCACATGGTGATGTGACCGCTCTCAAAAGTGAACCGTTGCAGCTAGAGACTTCAAATTTGGTATACAGCATTGTTGGGTGGTAAAGCATTTTGGTGGTTTTTGTGGTTTTCATGGCAACATAACGAAAAATATCCATAGTACGACGTGAATGCTCTAAAAGCCGAACCGTTGCAGCTGGAGACTTCAAATTTGGTATACAGCATTGTTGCATGGTAAAGCACAAGCCTATTGAAATTGGGGACAATTTGTTGATTTTCGTGGTTTCCATGGCAACATAACGGAAAATATCCACATTACGACGTGAATGCTCTCAAAGCCGAACCGTTGCAGCTGGAGACTTCAAATTTGGTATACAGCAGTTGGGTGGTAAAGCACAAGGCTATTGAAATTGAGTAAATTTGGGTGTTTTTGCTGTTTCCAATAGCAAAATAATGTAAAATAGCCACAGAATGAGGTTAATGCTTTAGAAACAGAACCTTTGCAGCTAGACACATCAAATTTGGTAGCATTATTGTATTCTTGGTGTTTTTGCAGTTTCCATGGCAACAAATGGAAAATATCCAAAGAATGACGTTAATGCTTTAGAAACCAAACCATTGCAGCTACGCACTTCAAATTTGGTAGTATATTGTGTGGTAAATCACAAGCCTATTGAAATTGGGTACATTTGTGACGATGTTTGGGTTTATGTAAAAGGGTGCCTGGACAAAAGCCCCACGAACAATTCAGTCTTACAAGAAGATGGTTTGATCTGGACACCGATGTTTGACTAACATCCTCCCCCCTAATTTCACAAGATTTAGAAAGTCGGAAATTGGGAAAATTTTCTAAATTTCTAGCTGGGGTATTCTCTCCCGGTCCCAGTCCTCAAATCCATCATTCTGTTTTAATAACCCGGAATACCCCTCTACCTCAGTATCACATCCATGCACCCAATACCAAGGTTTGCAACAATTCCATCATCTGTATAATACACCTGGGCCTATCGTACTATGCCTTTAACATTTTACATTAACCAACAATACATGTGAACATTTCCTTACACATAATTGAGAGCCACTTTAATGCTCCTCTTATCAGAGCGGGTGGTTGGTGGGTGCCCGCCCCTTTTATATCTAGTTGTCTCTAGCCAACTTTCCATACAAATATACATGACTGTTTTTCCCCCCAACTACTTCTGTTTCCCCTTATTGATTGCCCTTCATCTGTCTATACCGGAGATTTATATAGCTCATGTGAAAGGGACGGCAAGTTCACACTAGTCCGATGGGATCAAGTGTGGCCGTGGCCTCTAGTTGTCACCTGTCGCCACCACCTCGTGTCATGATGACGTCGGTTTCATCGATCCGGGCCGTCTACATCTCTCGGGATTGGTAAACCCCATCGATTTACTAGACGCAGATCTTCACATACCCATCCATCCTCGTCGCTTCCTACGCTTACCATCGCCGTTGGACGATTCAAGTGGCAGGTTCTCCCTTTTGGAGTCAACATCGCATCATGATTTTTCATCCGTATCTCAGCACCAATCATGGCGTTCCTGCATCTATGGGTATTCATATCGAGGTATACACAGTCGACATCTTGGCTTCTTCCCTCACCCTCAGAAGTCCGAGTTGCTACCAACGCAATGTCGTCACTTCATCGGGGCAGTCTTCGACTCAGTCCATAAGTTGGCACGATCTCTAGAAGACCGGTGGACCAAGCTTCAGACGATGGTTCTAAGTTTTTGCTTTCACCCTCACAGCCCCTCAAGCTTTGGCAGAGTCGTTTAGGTCGACTCACGTCCACTCAAGACCTCACTCACTACGGTCGTCTCCAAGTTCGGCCTCTGCAATTCCACCTGCAGGGATATCTTCAGATGTCATTTCTCAACCCCTTGGTCCGGTATTGACGTCTCTACATCCACATCTGATTTGGTGGCAGTCCCGTTACAATGTCATGCGGGCAGTACCGTTTGTACCGCCAGCTCCACTACACCATCTCTACACCAATGCGCCCATCTAGACGACCTAGAGATGTCCGACAGATGTCGACATCGGATGCCAAACTTCATATCAACCACTTGAAAATGAAAGCTGTCATCTGTGCAGTCCAGCATTGGAGTCATCTACTGGTGAATTCGTCCCGTTTCATCGCAACAGACAATTCAACCGTCATTGCTAATATCAACAAGATGGGTACCACCGGTTCCTACCCAACATTCCGTCTGGTTTGGACCCTCTTCGACTGGGCTCTGCAATGTCACAGCCACATGCGTGCTCGTCATGTTCCAGGTCGGCTCAATGTATTAGCAGATCGCCTGTCTCGCCCCGACACTGTGCTACAGACTGAATGGCAACTGCATGCAGATGTTTTCCAACACATCACCAGCATCTGGAAAAACCCTCTGATCGACCTGTTTGCGACGAGGAACAATGCACAGCTTTCCCTATTCGTCAGTCCGGTTCTGGACCCTCGAGCCTACGCCATCGATGCCCTATCGATCAGCTGGGACAACTTCCTTGCGTACGCCTACCCACCCATTGCCTTACTGCAGGAAATACTACAGAAGATTGTTCAATACGACTGCATCATTCTTCTCGTTCTTCCGTGGTGGCCTCGTCGACCGTGGTTTGCGGCTCTGATCCCTCTACTCACCGCCTCTCCACGTCCACCAGTGTGGGCCAACCTGTTAAGCCAACCCTGCGGGATACTCCATCACAACCCTCAGTGGCTCAACCTACACGTCTGCAGATTATCCAGAGTACCCTCACAGACCAGCAGATGTTGCAGAGACGATGATTTCATCCAACCGATCTTCCACATCACAGCTCCAGTCTAAGTGGAGATATTTCGTCTCATGGCGTCGACGTGGAGGCTCCGATCCCGACGCTGCTTCTCTTCCTATAGTTCCGGACTTTCTGCTTCACCTGCACCGAGATAAGAAGTTTAAAAGCAGCACTATTGAAGGGTACCGATCAGCCTTGACCGGGGTTCTATGGTTATCTGCGGGTATTGACATTAGCCTGGATCCCAATATCTCTGCTCTTATACATGCCTGTGCATTACAGTCCCGTCGTTCCCAGGGCCCTCGGTGGCCGAGTGGTCTAAGGCGCTTCGCTGGTGACCGCTAGCTTCACACCGCTGAACCGGCACGGGTTCGAGCCCAGCTGGTCCATGTGTGAAAGTTTGTCAGTTACTTGCCGAAGGGCGGTGGTTCTCTCCGGGTACTCCGGCTTCCTCCACCAACTAAACTGACTGTCACCATATGAGTGAAACAAACTTGAGTGTGACATTAAGCCAAATTCCCTCCCTTCCCTCCCGTCGTTCCCATCAACTATTACTGAAGTGGGACATTGGTGCGGTTCTCAGCGCATTCCTTCGCCCACCCTTTGAACCATTAGAGTCAGCCTCTATCAAAGCTGTCTCCTACAAGACTGCCTTCCTAGCGGTCTTCGCCCTGGCGTCTAGAGTATCCGAGCTTCATGCCTTGCGAAGGAAATCGATGACTTGGACGGCAGATTGGTCACTTGATGCTTGATACTAAAGGTCACCTACCGTATAGACATGTATCCACATGGGATTTCTCGACTCTCTATACTACAATCCCTCATCAGGACCTTATTGGCCGTCTAAGTTCATTAATAGTATCTGTGTTCAAGAAAACTTATCGTAGATATATTAATGTTAGTTGCTTGAATTTCTCATTAATAATATCTATGTGAAATTTGGCAACACAATATATCAGCAGCATATAGGTATTCCATTGGGTACTAATTGTGCGCCCCTGTTGGCTGACCTATATCTGTTCTCTTATGAATATGACTATATGCAGGCGCTTTCAAAAACCGATCCATTCAAAGCCCGTTCCTTCTCATTCACCAAACGCTATATAGACGATCTTCTCGCTGTGGATAATCGTTATATAAATGACGCAGTGAAGGATATATATCCACCTTCACTGGATTTGAAGAAAACTACAGATAACCCTACAGGCACATCATATTTAGATCTATATCTCTATGAAAATGAAGCGGGCCTTCTCTCTCGTCGACTGTATGACAATTTCTACATCGTAAACTATCCCTTTCTGGACAGTAATATTCTAGTGGGACCTGCATATGGCGTATACATATCACGCCTATTAGCATTTGCTAGATCCTGTGTTAAATGTGACGATTTTAATCAACGTCACAAAACATTGTTGCAGAAACTTATAAAACAGGGCTACACCACCAAGCGCCTCCACTCAAAGTTTCTCAAATTTGGCGATACATATCGCATACTGATAGCAAAATACGAGCGTAGCGTGCAAGATCTATGGCGTTACGTTTCGTAACTTGTTTTTAATTCCGCTTAACCCAGGGCTAGGGGCCGTATGAACCCATGTACTTCAAGATCCTCATGGTATTCATATGAAGTCACAATCAAAGCGTGACTGAGATACATCATTCTTTAGATTACGACTTTACAACGAATATTATGGATTAAGAATACTGATCAGCGATACAGATTTGATATTTTTGGAATCATTGAAAAGTGTTGACCGCTTCTCTCTTGCAGGAAACTAGCATATGTGTATGTATACTATGATTGTCTTTTTGAATTTGGTACTAATACTGTTATATGGAATATGGAATAGGTCTTTGGATTATGGACGCGGATATTCTCTAATGGACGACGGCTGAATTATGAATGACGGACCAGACGCTTGTAACCCATATCCTTCCGCCCTGTTCCTTAGTTCATCGCCAAGATTGAGACTGTACGTCAAGGACCTTGTGCTCAACGTCTGTATTCCATCCCTGCATTATCAGATTTTGTTCAAGGACTTGATAACGATATCTTACTGTGTCCAGTACGAGCAATACGTCACTACCTCAGCCATACCGATCCAATTTGAGGTTCTCGTCGACTACTGCTGCTCTCTCTTCTGCCAAGGGCTACTCAAGACATTACCAAGAATACGGTGGCCTCTTGGTTGAGTAAGACCATTAAATGGACACACGAACTATCCCTCGATGCCCCCCCCCCCACTGCTGTCCTCTGCGTATTCTCATGAAATACGAGCCATCGCCGCATCATGGCCTTTATGGAAGAACGTATCGCTGGATGACCTTGTCCAATCCTGTGCTTGGAGTGCCAATTCCACGTTCACAGATTTCTATCTGAGAGACTTGTCAGTACAAACAGACAGCCATGACTTTCATAGGAAAGAAATTGGCGATTGGAGCATATCGGTTGGTACTCTAGTATTCGGGTGCAGAAGTCCCGGTCCTTATACCCTTCTTACCGTCTTACTAGAAATTGCCACTTAACCCCTACAGTGCTCTACGCCCAGGGTTACTAACGGGTTCAATTTCTGATCATCTCAGCGGTTACAGCCACACTTCAACAAAGCCGAGGCCCTCCACCTTACTGTTGGTAATGGGGCACAACAATAGCAGGTGTAGATTTGAGCAATAAATATTAAACATTTATAAACAATGATGGTATTTATTATCAAATCAAACCAGCTATTGTTTTGACTACCCGACCCTGCCTCCCCGCACTCTTCTCGGCCTTGCACGCATCACGCTTTCAGCAGAAGAAAAAGAAAGTGGGAAGTGTATTATGAGCGCAGGCGCAGTGTAACCTATTGGCTGAGGCTCCAGAGGGTGAGAACATTTAGTCTGCAGTACGATCTCCATAAGAAGATATGGCACAACAATGACAGGTTTATTGTTATCACCCCTTCCTGTTTATTCTGTTTGCCAAGTTCGCCAAGATAATCCCCTCAATGTAGATCTCCAGATCAGTGAAATGAAATTTATTTCATAAGCGTCTGCATAAATACTGCATGTTGAGGTTTCAAAGCTGTACATGAGACTATCAACTTTGTGGACATATGTCATAAAGAGAAAGGTCAACCTAACTCTATATAGTATATCAACACCATATATGACTTTAACCCTTCCACTGCTGGGAATGTCTCGTAAATTACAGGAAAACTAACCTTCAAAGCTTCAGCGACCAAGCTCCCAACTCTGAAGCTCCAAAGCTCCAATCTTGTTATAATTTAATTGTGATCTCTATTTGTCTGTACATACAACTACAGTTGTGGTCAAAGAGGCCATGAAACTCTCCAGAATAGCTGAGCTGGGCCACAAAAACTGAGCCCTCTTCTCTCAAATTAAAAAAGAAACAATCTAAAGGATTTTTGGTGTCGGGAGGTAGTGCAACTTTGTCATGTTACATGCAGCTATGAAATCAGGAAAAGGAAGGAAGTAGAGGCGGTACCATGCGCTTATGAAGCAATAATAGGATGATTTACTGAATAAATAAAACATTTGATTCCCAAATCTTAAACCTGTTTCAATTCATGCCTAATAATCTCCGTCAGGAAGATGATACAACGTAGAAAAACGGAAGTTAAAACTAAAAGTTAGCTCCCCTAGCGGAGAGTTGTCCGCCCCTAGGAGAGCTCTCCCATCCATTCCAGCGGCACTACTATAAAGGCTCTGCTCAAACCATTCTCGTCCTCTATTCTCTGTTGTACCTCGACCAGTACACATCAAGGAAGTGTTTATACAACCTGGGTTGTTGTTGTAACGACCCGCAGTATCCTTATCGGTTTTGACTTGTGTTATTTCTTGTCGGAAATTCTTTCATTATTGTCGGAAATTCTTTCATTAGTTATGTCTGAGATTCCGATATCTAATGCATGTAATTCGTGTGTGAAATGTTGGTCCAGTTTGGACGCCCACACGGTTTGTTTTTCTTGTAAAGAGTTGTGTTATCGGCGAAGTACTTGCGCCGAGTGTGTATTATGGGACCCGTTAGCGTGGGGAAATTACGCCCAGGCTGGACGGGCTTACCTTTTGCAGGCGTCTGACGACCCGTCCCTTTCGGAAGTCGACAGACGCCTGTTGGAAATTGCTCTTGTAAATGACATGAAAGCTAACGAAGATATCGTTGGAATTGGATTAAATGTTTCCCATGGTCTTAGAAATCAGAACTCGCCCGCCTCTGTAAATATACCGCCTAGCGGGACGGTTCTACGTCTAGATAAATCACAGATTTTAGACAGCCTACCATGTACGGGTTTGGCTATGTCTGCAGCCAAACCGGTTCCTTTGTCTACTTCGACAAAGACTTCTCCAAACCTGCCGTGCCTGAGCAATCCATTGTTCTCGTCGGACAAAAGAATGCAGTGGGTTCGCATATTATCTCGACCTCTCCATTGTCTTTTGGTTTTCACACTCCGTTACCTCTAAACGAAATAAACGTCGTCGTGTCGGTTTCTCCTTTGCGGGTTAAATCATAACGCAGTTCTAAATCCGTTTCTCGTTTTATGGTGGGTCGTTCGGACCTACCTTTGAGTGTCAAAATTGCTGTCTTGCGGTTTCGTCTATCGATGAATCAGCGATTCTATAATAACGTAAATGACATGTTACGGGACTTCAATTTTAGACATGAATTGAGACAGGTTTGATTTGGTAACAAATAGAAACATTGTTTATAAATGTTTGATATTTCAACCAATTTCCATCATTAAATATCCAATCTGTCGGCGATTATTGCTAATTAAAATAGTGCATACTGCTTACGAAATGCGGTGAGAATTAGACCGGGAATTCTAGTACTATTTTTCGGCCTTCCCGTTCTCCGGTATGCCGTTCTCGTACTTCGACTCGACGTTCTCCTACACCACCACGCCGTTTGCCACGTCTTTCGGTCTCACCTTCTTATATAGGTCACCACGTTCGTCAGTCGCAGACTCCGTTTTCTTATCATGCGGTTGTCCACGATTTGTCAACCTCTCGCTGAAGTTATATCACTCGTTCGCCCATTCCGGTCTCGTCGAGTTCATCTGTTGATTCCTTTTCTTCAGTGTAGAGTTAGGGACATACGTCAATGATGGTTTTTCGGATAAATTGGATGCGCTTTTAGCGTTGGTGCCGGATATGCCGTCTGCTGCGAATAATGGTCTTCCTCGTATTAAATGTCAGACAAAAGAATGCTTCCTCGCCGTATGTTATCTCACCTACGTCATTTTTGTCAATGGTTCGATGGTGATTAAATTAATATTTTGGGGATAGATTTCTTTCACATTTCTGTCTTCTTTCAAAATTTTGTCTGGGCAAATTTTTAGACTTCACATGGTTTGTTTTTCCATCTGCCATGTGTTTATTGTCTTCGGACGTACGTCGCTAAATTAATTGGCTCTTGTCGGAGTTTTCAAAATTTCTATATCTTGAAATTATTGCCTGACGATATTTTCTAAAAGTCAATATGAATCTCCGGCTTATCTGATAACACAGTCCTGCGTGATGGAGACAATGTGTATTCAATATCACGTCTCCACACGAATAATGACTTCGACCCGCTGTGTTTGTTGTGGGTTTTTACGGGCTCTCGCGACCTCGTTTATTATTGCTCAATTTGTGACAGATTTGTATTTAGTCCCCGGCATTTCTGTAAGTCTGCCTTTTAGTGCTGAGCTTTAAAGGCCTATTGTGATCTCTACATTAAACGAACAGGTTTGTTTCGTTGATTCATGAATTTTATGCATTGAGTTTGTGTAAATCTCAAGTAGGATTGTAAATAGTATCCTCACCGGCGGGGGTTTCGTCTTTTCCCGCCGGGGAGATCTGATACTTTATTTGCAGCCCGTCAACTTTCATGTTGTTGTTGTGGCTTCTGTTCGGACTTGCAGTTTTGGTAGGTTCACCTTCATACATTCAGTTCCTTGGTCCTACCAAAATGTAATCTCTTGTTATATCAAGTATTATTACGTTGATTTTGATATACTGTGTTCAAGAGAGATCTTACAGAGGTTTTTATATGCCTTTCATGCTGACATGAATATGAAGCGTGATTGTTGCATTTGTGTTACGTAATCACAACTCAACCCTATTTTACTACGACTCTTTGTCGCATCTTAATGAGCTTCTTTATTGATCTCTTTATGTAATTAAGGGTCTGTCGAACAACAATGAGATCATGTGTTGGTTTACGTGAGTAAGTAAACCTATTCACCTACTCACCCTTGCTATTGTGAAAGTGTGATATTTTTGAAACACAAATGTCTGATTATTTACATTGTGATTTGTTTTGTTTCACACCAAGTTGGTCCCATCTGTATACTGTATTACACTTATAATTCAGATGGAGTTATGCACTAATTTTATTTTCTTCCCTATGAGAAATTTAAAATTACTAGCGTGAGTGGGAATGTATTTGGCCGGCCAAGGATCAAGCCTAATGACACGTAAGTCGTGAAGTCTTCTATGGTTTCTTTCTACCAAGTATGTATTACCGGTACAGTCTACTAGAGCATCAAACTGCCTTTTAGTAATGTTCTTACTGTTCTTCTTCTCGACAAATTGTTCGTGTTAGGTCATTTCAAATTCTAAATTTTTGAATAACCTCACTTTCCTGCCGGCGAGAGACTTAAATGTATTTCCTCTCTTCGGGAATTTAAAATTCTTTAAGGATCTTTCTTGGTTACCTGGAAAATCTTTGTTCTGGATGTCGGTTGTGTGACTATTTGGTTATTAATAGTAACATTGTTGTAAATGTTTTATATTCTCTCCATATAAAACTCCAGTACTGAATTTCATGTACAGGAGACAAATTACATCGGGAGAGGTCATAATGTAACCATGTTCATTGACACATTATTCATGTTCACTGACACAAAGATCCATAATCCCATTTATCTCATTGAGCTTACATTTGGTGATTAACGCTACAAACATTTAATATGTTCATCTCTACTGCGTTTAAAGAGAAGGAAAATTATTACAATCGACTTCGGGGTTACTGTTTGCAACGCCCTTCTGTTACGTCGTGTACTTTTATAAGTTTGTATCCTGCTCCATGATGAGCATGTATATACATTAAGTTGTTGTGAATGAGGAAATCACTACGTTGTTTATCATATACAACGTTTCTCGCATTTTTCACATTACGCTTTCCTATTACACCTTGACGACATGTTCATTACGCCGTCATGTGTCTCTCATACACCTGTGCGTCGTTCTATTACATCGGTTAGACGTTTCCGGTACGCCATAACGCCGTTTGTCACGTCATTTCTTCATTTGCGAGATGCATATTTTATATTCATTCATCGGCACTTCCTTTGATTCTCCATCGTCGGTCGTCGGCGGGAGGGGAAGTCCGTTCGTTTGGCGTCAACCTTCCACTGGTATCAATTCCTCTCGGGTTTTTCACATTGTGATTTACTTAGGTTCGTCGTTACTCTACGAAGAGAGTTCTGTTCAGACCTTGTTGTTTCCAGTCTGGAGTTCAGAATATCAAAATTGTATTGGAATCAACAGTATTTGGCAAATACTGTTATATGGAATAGGTCTTTGGATTATGGACGTGGATATTCTCTGAGGACGACGACGGGATTGTGAATGACGGACTAGTCGCCTTTAATTGAATTCAGCACAGTGTTGTATTAACACAGAACCATGATGACTTTAACACACAAACATTATGTTGAGATCCATTTACCTTAGGATTGTGCTTAAACAACACAATGTTTTCGTGGTGTACTTGGGGGACAGTTTTTCCGGCTTTCTCCATCAAGTACTTTATTCCTGTATAGACCGTTACACCAATGGTTAGACTTTGACATTATGGTTCTGTCATCAACCTTAGGGTTGTTTATTATATGTAGGACCTTACTCACTACGTTCGTTTTTCGGGTTCGGTCTCTACAGCGGATTATTTGTCCTGGTGCCGAGGTCGTGATACCGTTCCCGACTCTATTTCCCTCGTAATTGACTTCCTCCTTCACCTTCACCAGGATAGGAAGTCTCATATTAGCACCATGGAAGGCTATCGTTCTGCTCTGGCTAGGGTGTTACGTCTTACCTTTGGTACCAACATTAGCCTTAACGATAATATCTCTGCGCTTATTCGCGCCTTCGCATTACAGTCGCGTTGTACTCGCCAACTGTTACCGAAATGGGATATCGGTGTGGTTCTGTGTGCTCTGATTATATCACCTTTTGAACCCTTAGAGTCCGCGTCTATAAAAGCTGTGTCTTATAAGTCGACCTTTGTGGCGTTGTTTGCTTTGGCGTCCAGAGTGTCTGAACTTCATGCTCTTGAAAGATCTTCTATGACCTGGACAGCGGATTGGTCTTGCATTCCTTTTCGGCCCATTCCTGAATTTATCGCCAAAAATGAGTCTGTTCGTTCAGGTCCGTGCGCTCAACGTTCGTACTCCATTCCTGCGTTGTCAGACTTTGTACATGGCCTCGAGGACGATTTTCTGCTATGTCCTGTTCGAGCCATCCGCCACTATCTTCCTCGTACCGATCCGTTCGCGGCTCTCGGCTACGGTTATTCTGTCCCTTCGCCTGTCAGCAAGGCTTGATATTTAAAAAAAGCCGCGTAGTTGAAGAAGACCATAAAATAGTCTTATCAATTGGCAGAAGGTAGATATACCATTGACGCCCCCACTACTGTCTTCTGCTTCTTCTAATGTGATTCGTGCCATCGCTGCGTCATGGCCTTTATGGAAGAACTGACCCCTCCATGACATTGTCCTGTCTTGTGCCTGAACAATTAACTCCACGTTCACTAATTTCTGTCTGAGTGATATGACAGTGCAATCAATAGTGTGACCACGCTTGGGCCACTGTGGCTACCCAGCACGTTGTGAGTAATTTCAGAAAAAGAGGGGGGGGCGGCAAAATTGTCACCATCGCGGCAAGACAGCCATCTTGCTGTATCATCTCATCTCATCTCATCTCAGTCATATTGTTATTATTACATATATTATATGATAAAAAGGCATCTCAGAAGGTAGAAATAAGTCAGTTGATCGGCCGTGGATCCTATAATCACCAATGAAGGCCTGACACTAGGATAGGGTTTACTCCTAACTGCAAATTTGCTTGTGTCTTCCAGAAACTGACTCCCTTCTAGATGTCTCAGCTGGGTCCTCTGCGTTTCAACTCAAAAGACACCTGCTCCAGGCCTAGGGTCAACAGTAGTGATGACAGTACAGGGAGTTGACGTTACGCAGCCGGACCCAGAGAGCAAGCACGGCAATTCCAACGCATCCTTCATCACTCCAAGTATGGTGAGTTGACCTCAAGAGGCTTGCGGACTGAGAGTGGTGTGGACTTGGTACCTTCCAAGATTCGGGTAGTGTACGCCCTCCCCTTACTTACGGTCGGACCAAGGATCTCCCTGTATGCAATGGCAGTGGCTGATTCCCCCCCTAAGACATACAGTGCCTACCAAGGGGACCTTTCTTGTTGCCTATGGCGCCCCGGGTATCCTACAACTTGGTGGAAATGTGTACCACATCACGAGCACAGCTACATGGATGGAGACACTCAGATAAGTAAAACTGTATCAATTCCTTCAATTACCCTTTGCGTCTGTGACCAGGGTTAACTTGTTGAGTAATAATGTCTCAGATTTATACCCATGTCTGTGTCGTTCCAGCGATTACTAGTCTGCTATGGGAGTTACCACGAGGCCGAGATTCCCGCCTCCATATGTTGGTACTGTGGCATGAATTGAAACAGGTTTAAGATTTGGGAATCAAATATCAAACATTTATAAACAATGTTTCTATTTGTTACCAAATCAAACCTGTTTCAATTTGATTGACCCTCCCTCCGTCCCCTCATGCCGGCCTTAAACACTACAGGTCTCGGTAATTACAATGAGAATAGAGGACGAGAATGGTTTGAGCAGAGCCTTTATAGTGGTGCCGCTGGAATGGATGGGAGAGCTCTCCTAGGGGCGGACAACTCTCCGCTAGGGGAGCTAACTTTTAGTTTTAACTTCCGTTTTTCTACGTTGTATCATCTTCCTGACGGAGATTATTAGGCATGAATTGAAACAGGTTTGATTTGGTAACAAATAGAAACATTGTTTATAAATGTTTGATATTTTGAGCTATGTAAGTATACTACCAACTGTAGAATCGTGGACGGTTGAACTGGGACTATTCAATGAGTTCACCTATGTTCAATTATATGACATTAAGCCGGGGACACATGACAAAATTTTCTCTGACAGATGGAATATTCATGAAAGATTTGAGTTTTTGCATTCAACACCAAGAACGCGCAAGACTATAACGAATGCTCGCAACGGTCTTCTGTAATTTGATCACATTTATCAAAGAAAATTCGGCCTCATAGTGTTGAACAAACCATGCAGTCATAACCTATAGTAAATCTGCTTATTATCTTCTACCGGTACATAAAAATCTATATTATCAAGTTATTTCTTGAGAAATATATTCATCCTAAAGCTAATAAGCTCGAGTTGATATTCTGGTGCCAATTGGTTCAAATGGCTATTAAAACAGTAGTTTAAAGTAATCATAAGGCTACAGGCAACACAACGAAAATCAAACAGTTCATGGGTTTTTTTAATTCTTTTAAGAAGTGCACATTGGTACGCCTTCCGCAAGGCACACTTCAACCCTTTCAGTCAGACGAATTCGGATTCTTATTCTGATTACTGGTACTTGTATCACAATTATTTTTAGGAAAATGGGGAAAATTTAACATCTTATTTGTAAGTCCTCATTAAACATGATCTATACTCCATATGGTCACATTTTTAAGGAAAATAAAACTTACAGGTAAGAAAAACCTCCAATCTGAATCCACAACAATTTTCTGCAAATCACAACCAGCACTAGATCAGATGGGACCTTCGGAGGTGGAGCTTGAGAGAGCTGGAGCTTGGAACTTCGGAGCTGGAACTTGAAACTGCGGAACTGGAACTTGGAACTTCGAAACTGGGAACTTGGGAACTTTTAAATTTGTTTTAGGGTGTCCCCTAAGCGGACCATATGCTTGCTGTTAATCTGGAAGAGAGAGAGATTTAACGTCGCATTCAGCAATATTACAGCTAAATAGCGACGAACAACATAAGGGACCATTCAAAATTTATCCTGAGGGGGGGGCCGGTGGAATTTGAGGGGGGGTCACCAATAACTTCGAGCCCTACAAAGGGGGGGTCATGTGTAACTAGACTGTGTGTAGAGGGGGGGTCATCAGTAACTTGATAAATGATGATGATAAATGGACAGCTATTCAGCTAGGATTTCTTGAGCTTCTGTATGAATTTCATGTTTTTAGGTTGAAGAACCAGGCTGGACTTTAGATCTGGAAACACATGTATCAGAACACGGCTTTGTTTATCCATGGAGCCTACTAAAACAGTAGACTTTATGGTTTATCATAAGCCTAAACAGCATACAGTACCATAGATAGACCTATGTTCTGTTAGCATTAATCTCTGTACAAACCTCCTGTAGTGTAGTAGGACATGAGACCGGTAAATGGCTTTATAATCATATTTACTCTTCTCAAGATGTATTAAAAGCTAGGCCCCTGTTCATACCAGCTAGATTTGAGTTACTACACAGTGCATCTAGCAAATCCTTTATCTAAACACACTCAGGTGCAGTGCAGCCTGGACATTGTGGACATTGACTAGCTAAATGAATATAGCCTGCATTTTGAGACTGAAACAAACCATTCAATAATTTATGCTGCCCCAAAGTTGAAGAAATAAATTGTGGCGTACTACAAGACAAGTTGTACTGACGGTAGTTTAATGTCATGATGAGGATAATATTATAAAATATAATAATTTTAATAGTTTTATAATAATAAAACACCGCCTATTTTTTGCAGGGTTTTTGTAGCGAAGCCGACATGATGAATGCATGAAATTAATCATGTCGGATTCGTCCGAATTTTTATAAAGTTTATCTCTGTGTCAGTATAACAAACATAACCTCATTGTTTCCCTGAGCGGTTGTATGTAGTATTAAATGTCATCATGAATGTAATCTCCCAGTTTCTCGCAGTTTAATGTTGTACTGCAGAACTGTATCCCGTTCCCTGTCACTTTTCATATGTATAATACCATACCGCGAATCACTTTATCAACGAATAGCTCTTCATGTTATTAAAGGGGAATGTTATCGCCGGACCTATGTAAACGTTAATATATACCTTGATACTATAAGAAATCGACTATATAGTTTTCCCCCTGATCTCCGAACTTCAAAACGGTAAATTTGGCGATTTAAACGCGTTCCTACCACGAGCCTGTCAAAGCGGTGACCTTTGACCCGTGACGTCACAGAGTGAACCAGTCCGCCATAGCATTAGGATCAGCATACGTAAACAAGTAAAATCTGCTCCAATATTTTTCGATTTTTCGACTGTATTCTCGTACTTTGGAGGCATCATACCTCGTTGGTGTGTTGTTGGAGGGTGTAGCAACACGAATGGAGATGGATTCAAGTTGCACTCGTGGCCAAACGGGGAAAAAATCGGGGAGAAATTCGACGAAATTTGTGCAAAACACGTGGGGAAAGCCAACGAAATGGTCTCGCATTTATTTCGCTCACTAGACTGACGACAGCTATGCAACAACAGAGATGGCAAGAATGTTTGCATATCCCCCTATACTGAAAGCTATTTCCAAGATCAAGATAAATAAATCTTTATCAGAAAGAGAAAATACTAGTAGACAACCCCTCAGTCTGCCGGAGTGCGTGAGTTATACAGGGACGACCGACCTCGTGGACTCGGCAAGCGACAAACCGTTCCCGCAGACAAGCACTGTAAATCTCCCTGGATGTTTGGGCCCACACCGCTTCCATCGTCTCCTCTACCGCTTCCATCGTCTCCTCTACCGAAGATTTAATCTTCCACTCTTGAAGTTTTGCATCAGTCCCACGGAGTGATCGAACAGCCAATCCTGAATCCTACATCATTAACAGCTATTAACTGAACTGTAATAATCAATGTACTTTTAATCAACTTATTCCCGTATATAGGAAATTCACTTCTGGCACCCGCTTATCCTGATTATTTGATGTCTTTTTGTATCTCCATGTGAGCACATACATTCTATTTTTTTGATACAATAAATTGAAATTGATCACCCGGAAGAGTAACTGAAACTAACAGAAAGGTGTGAAGCAAACAATTTTTTATGTGAGGGTGTCCAGAGGGAGAGTCAGAGAATTAAGGTTTAACGTCGCGCGTTCAGCAACAGGGTGTCCAAAAGAAATAAACTGGGCTTCTCCACAGGTGAGTTAGTTATTGTTTCAACATCAAATAGCTTCCTTTGGAATTTAAACTTTGTTTTCATTTGAGAGAACTTATCCACAGGTATGGATTAGCTCTCGTTTTAAAATCAAATCGCTAACAATAATTGACAAACACATAATAAAATTAAGCACGTAAGCAATGTAAATAAGCCGGCCTGCCACGGTATAACAATCTGTCCGTCCCGTAAGAATTGAAAAATAATGAACCATACAATGTCAATAAACACACACATATAAAAATAAAGGCGTAAATAACTACATAGTATGCTCTTACAATAACAAATTATCTGTAGATTTTAAATGAATATATATATTATAGTGACATCCACAATAAGCCAAGCCGGCCTAGTTTCCTTTTTGCTATATTATTTAGAAGTTTTTTTTAGCACGGAAGAGTAAATTTACGATCCTGTGCATTATAATAACTGATTTATGCCTAAAAAAATGCCAGATAAAAGCAGAAATGTATAAATATTATTGTAAGATTCACAGATAGTTGTAATTTCGTGTATAAAGCATGTAATCAGTGTATTTAAACCGGCCTGCCACAGCCTGACACGGCCTGCCACAGGCTTGAAACAGGCCTGACACCAGGACGACCCAGTTTGACCCCAGATTCGCTTGTACATATGGCTCAAATCTATATGACTCGATAGATTCTCCTTCTCCTTTAGTTTCATGATCGCTTACTGCCTCTACATTCTATTCAGTTCCAAGACCTGTATAATCTCCAACGTCACAGTCTTCAAGGTGGTTAACGCTGAAATCGAAATCTGTGTCAGAGCTTGTACCGCTGTCTGCGTTATCCGCCATGTTTCACTCTGGCCGCTTCACTGTGTGACATCACAGGGTAATCGCCGGGCGGATTTACTGGGGGTAAAAATCAGGCACTTTGGAGCCGTATTTCAGGATATTGCATCATCGCTAAAATTTTGAAAATAATTCTAAAAAATAAAGCAGGCTACTGGGAACTGCTTTTTATTGGTTTTAGCCTTTCAAAAATTGTGATAACATTCCCCTTTAACGTGTTTTCAATCGGTCTTAATATAATTCCACACTGCATCATTTAGTGCCCCTGGCTATGTTGGAATGGTGTACGGACATTTCCCCCATGGACATTTCTTCCACCCTATATTTTTAGGTTATTTTGAACATGGTTTTTAAATAATTTTGTAATAACGCAATTTGTTTTTTCTGTATATAAAGATATAAGGATTTCCAGATGTTTCAGATAATTGAGTCACAAAGTGATAAGTTATTATACATAAACACAGTATCTATCAGTATTATACAGTCAGCACATTTTAAAACAATATAAAAGATGTATACATGGTATATAGCATAACATTAACTGTTCGTAGGTCGGTGTCATGAAGCCATTTGATGAGAATAAAACCGAACTGAAGTGAAAACTGAGGTAAAAAATATAAACAAAATAATATTGTTAAAAAATACATCTTATATTTTACCACAATGTGATATAATGTTTTCTTAAAATGTTAAAATATACATATGTATATGATTCATATGTTATCACTATGTGATCCATTTTATTGTTTAGAAATGTGCTATAAAATATATGTTGTGCCAAATTATTTAAAAACTATGTTCAAAATAACCTAAAAGTATAGGGTGGGGGAAATGTCCATTGAAGGAAATGTCCACCGGGGGAAATGTCCGCTGGAGGAAATGTCCACTGGGGGAAATGACCTGGATTCGTTGGAATTGGGCGTGTGTTTGTGGTGAGATGGGGGGGGGGGTCATTGATAATTATGGTATCAGGTGAGGGGGGTCACTGGTAACCTTCCAGCCAAAGGAGGGGGGGTCACACATAAAATAGGGTCATCAGCTGAATTTCCACCGGCCCCCCCCCAAGATAAATTTTGAACGGTCCCTAAATCTCTAAGACCAAATATCTAAAAACAATTACATTACAAACCTATCGCCGAACAATTCTTTTTATTATCTCTTATGAGACTTTCCACTCAGTGGTTGTGGTGCCCATGTTGACATTATAAACACATCACAAATCAAACATTGTCAAACAGTCTCCATTGAGACTTTCTTTGCTTTCAACAGATGTCCTTTGAATTCAACCACCATGTCGATATACTTAGCATGAGGAAGTGCGAATTCGACCTCGAAGTCTCAAAGAACTCGTCCTTGTTTACCAGACTGGACTCGGATACATAATAAACACCCATAAAGTCTCTTTCCACCATAACATCACCATCACTACACAAACTTATAGTCATTTCTTTTTCTTAGATTTCTCATTGAATTGACAGCGATATGGTCTGAACAATTGAAGAATCTTATTGTCCATGCCGTCTGGAAAAAGACGATTCTCTTCTTTGAACAAAGAGTCCAGCCATGATGTTTAGGTCAATCCACTAAATGGACTGGATGCCCCACATCCATTTCGCCTGCTGAAGAACACCTAGTCTCTATCGCTTAGGAAGGGTTTGGAAGATGCAAGCTAGATGCTCCCGTGACATGTTCAACATTTTATATCAAGACACCTTATACTAACCTTGTGCATAATATTTAATATTATGCAATGCTGTTGGGTAGATTCTAAACCTCTTATACCAAATGCCAGAAAAAACGGACACCCCCCTCCAGGGCCTCCATCAACTCCGGCGACCTTGACCGCTGAAGTTCCCGCCAAAAACTCAACTCCTCAGTTTGATTTCTGGCACGATCAAACCCACACGTGAATTTACTGTGCTCCTCAACTAAGGAGATTCATATACATTCATTGGATTTACTCGTGCTCTCAAGCCTCCCGTATTGGTCCGTGAGTTTTTACATTTATGTACTTTCTCATTATACCGAATTCCTTACCGCATTTCATTGTATATTTTTTTAAAAATATGTACAGTAGAAATCCTCAGTGTATTGGGATCGCTCAGATATGGCGCTCGCCATTCTGTAAACAAGCATATCGGGTCTATGCTTTCACTATGGGATTATTCTGCTCTGCATCGAGAATAATATATACGTTGTTTCATTGTAAATCGTATACCATTGTGATAAATATGTTAAATGTCTGGCACGACAAGGCTGGCACGACAAACTATGGCACGGAATTGGCTTTTACGATCATAGGTTACGTTGAGCGTTACTGATCTGGTAAGGGACTCTTGTTGACATGTTACTAGGCAGCCATTTTGACCGACAGCACACCTCTCTCGAGATAGTGCGTCGGAGTCATAGAGTCCTTTGCTGGAGAAGTTACTTAACCTCTTTGTTACTGTGAATTCTTTGTGCGAATTTCTATAAGTAGTTGGATATACCTTGGCAAGACAAAGCATGTACATGTAGACAGCTACACTAATAGCTGAGCTCTGTACTGGTATTCGCACTTTGGATTTATGTTTCAGAGAACGGTGTAATCACAACAATAGCACATTGTTGTCTGTATATCAGTAGAACGATGCGAAGTATTTTTTGGCATGTTATGGAAACAAAGTACTGTCTAGAATGTTTCACATTCCAAACATTCTTTCGCTCCAATACTATTTACAGTTGATGTATATAGGTGTACCGTAATTATCAACTATACGTTTGCACATGTATAGTAGTTCAACATGTGGTGCTGCAGAGGTATTTCAGTACAAGTGGGGCTATACTGATACCTATACAGTGAATCTATTCATTGTTGCGCATTACGGTGTTGTACGCTTGATTTTTACGAATGGACAGTTACGATGGGGTCCATCTCTTATAATATACCTAGAAACTGAGACTTTCTTTGATTGAGCTCGTTTCTGTACACATAGTGGCATCTATGATGTTGTGGCGGTATGATTATACATGAGGTCCGTAGTACACTATGAGAGGACTACACCTGTGCGGGATCGTTCTATAAGCCCCGAGCTGGCACTGTGAGAAGTTATATGCTCTGTATGATATGATTATTGGCACTAATATAATCATATCTATATATTTTCAGAATTATGTCTGACTCGGATAAATCTGGAAAAGCGTCCCTGTCCGGTTGCTCTAAATGCCATCAATGGTCGGTCAAGGGTACTATTGGGCATGAGTGTTCGAAATGTTCGCTATGCACGGAAGGGAATAGGTGCGAGGTATGCCCTGCCTGGCCGGAGAATGTCTTTCAGCGCTGGCTGTTATACGTTCACGGTCCGTGGCGGCACTACCGGCCGTGAACCCGGATACCTCCGATTCGGGTCTTCCTGCGGTATCCCAACCCGTAGGAAGGTTTATACCCGAAGCGGAGCTTGATGCACGTTTTGCGGAGCTTTATCGTGCTCTGGGCCTGTCCCAGGCCGCGACGGCTGCCAGCGAAACAGGCACACCGGTGTTCGTGGTCCCCGGTATAGGGAGCGCCGCGTTGGGAAAGCCCCCTGCTTCTTCTTCTTCGACCAAGAAACGCAGGGCGCGCAAGTCGAAGGTGCGAGCCAAGACTTTGCGCGGCCCGTCTGAGACTTTTGTAGTTCCACCCAAACCATCGAGTACTCCTACGACTCTAGTGGCTAGTGAGACACCGTCCGATACCTCTCGGGGTCCGACGGGAGATGGTATGGATCGGAACACAACTGTGCTCGACGGGATGGCCAAGTCCACAAGCCTAGCCGAGATTGAGGTCGAGCAATCTCCGGCCGACACGGACCGCTCGGTTTGTGTTGTGGCGTCGTACGGTGGCCGTGATCACTCCGATGCCGGATTGCTAGCCCGTGCTCGTGATCATGACCCTGTTCAACCGGGAACATCCGGCCTCGGCCGTGACGGTTACCCGTTGAGCGGGGAGCATATCCAATCCTCTTGGTCATGCCCCACGGGTGACATAGGATCTTCATCCGGCTCCGTCATCGGCTCTATTGATGATCGGTTGCTTGAGGATACGGATATGGAGGTCGGTTCAACGTCCGGAAAGGACCCCGTCCCTCACGTCGACTTGGACCAGGAGCAAGTGGGTACCATCGATGATACCATCGATGCGGCTCTTCTGCGGGCTGCCGCTGAACAGAAGATGCCGGGAGGCCCACAGCTCCTTACGCTCGGCCATATGTCCTCTTGGACTAGGTCGTTAGCGTATGCTGCTGAAGTGTGCGGTGCCCCTACGAACACTAAGCAGCAAGAACCCGTTAAGCGATCGCTAACAGGTCAGCCGCCGGCTCGCCGGCCGGAGCTACCCTCGTTAGGGCTGGATCCATTCGTGGATCAGGCTATCGATGCGCTTTCGGTGAGGCCGCAGGGAAAGGGTAAGCGTTCCCTGCGTACGGCTCCACCCGGGTTCACTAAGCTCTTCAGAGGCCCTCCGTCCGAAGTCAAGCGGACGGAATCGGCTTCGAAGGTTGGACGGCAGTCCGCCTTTTTCCTGACAGGCAAGCAACATCGAGAGGATCTACATCCAAACGATATGTTTCGTCGGTCGGTTGAGGAAGAGCTCAAGGCGGCAGAGTGTTCGGCCCGGGCCGGATTACGAACCTTTAGCCACCTTCTGCACATGACACACGCATCGCACGTAGCTGCCCTGCAGCGTACGGCTGACGACGCGGTGTCCCGGTTGCACTCCATGGACGCGGGAGCGATTCCGAAACCCATGGTGCTTCCGGCTGGCGTTGGAGAACCGCTATCGGTTCCTCAAGCACCCCCAGAGTTCTACCACTGTATGCAGTTGGCTACTGCAACGGGGTTGGACCTTCTGACGAGGGTGATAGCCAGAGTGCAGATTGCCCGACGGAGACTCTTCCTGGCTGAGTCTCGACTGGGCTCAAAAGACCATGCGCAGAACCTCATCAACTTACCTCTCGGTAATGACGAGCTGTTCTCCGACGGACTCAACGATTACGCTGCTGAGGGTCATATTGACTCTCAGGAACTTGAGTCCATGGTCAAACAACACCAGACCCTTGCTAAGGGGAAACGCAAAGCCAGCGTTTCCAAGCTCGCTGATACTTTCTCCGGCTCTTCGAAGCCCAAGAAAGCCAGAAGAGGCTACCGTGGCAAGGGGAAGGGCAAGAAAGGGTCTAACAACCCTTCTAAGCCCGCTGGTAAGAGGGGGAAGCGCACCTGACATGTCAGTGTGCGCTCCCCCACTGCCTAGGACACCAACCTCAAGCTCAGCACGAGTTTAGGGGGGGGGCCCACCGGACTCGACACTTCTGTGTCGGCGCCCGGAACTGCCGGTCGGAGGCCGTCTCGCGCATTTCACCTCTTGGTGGAATCTATACAGCGCAGACAGCCTAGTAAGGCAGATTGTCGCGGAAGGTTATCAGCTAGATTCATAGCTGGTTCTAGAAGCTGCACCACCAAGCTTCTTTCAACCCTATTGACGAGGGCCCTTCAGGAGGTAAAAGCATTTTGGGAAAGGTATTGCGCCACTATTTTCAAGAACTCTGGCGTTGAATGTATGTGGATATTGAAAAACTCAAAATGTCTTACGGAAGAACTTGATGCTAAAGGTCACATACCGTACAGACATGTATCCACATGGGATTTCTCGACTCTCTATACTACAATCCCTCATCAGGACCTTATTGACCGTATAAGTTCATTAATAGTATCTGTGTTCAAGAAAAGTGATCGTAGATATATTAATGTCGGAAGCCATAAAGCATTCTTTAGCTCGACTACATACAAGAGATATCATTCATGGGATGTTTCTTTGTTTATAGAGTTGCTTGAATTTCTCATTAAAAATATCTATGTGAAATTTGGCAACACAATATATCAGCAGCATATAGGTATTCCAATGGGTACTAATTGTGCACCCCTGTTGGCTGACCTGTATCTGTTCTCTTATGAATATGACTATATGCAGGCGCTTTCAAAAACCGATCCATTCAAAGCCCGTTCCTTCTCATTCACCAAACGCTATATAGACGATCTTCTCGCTGTGGATAATCGCTATATAAATGACGCAGTGAAGGATATATATCCACCTTCACTGGATTTGAAGGAAACTACAGATAGCCCTACAGGCACATCTATTTAGATCTCTATCTCTATAAAAATGAAGCGGGCATTCTCTCTCGTCGACTTTATGACAAAAGAGATGATTACAATTTCGACATCGTAAACTATCCCTTTCTGGATAGTAATATTCCAGTGGGACCTGCATATGGCGTATACATATCTCGCTTAGTAGCATTTGCTAGATCCTGTGTTAAATGTGATGATTTTAATCAACGTCACAAAACATTGTTGCAGAAACTTATAAAACAGGGCTATTCCACCAAGCGCCTCCACTCAAAGTTTCTCAAATTTGGCGATACATATCGCATGCTGATAGCAAAATACGAACGTAGCGTGCAAGATCTATGGGGCTACGTTTCGTAACATGTGTCTAATTCCGCTTAACCCGGGGCTAGGGGCCGTATGAGCCCATGTACTTCAAGATCCTCATGGTACTCATATGAACAGTCACAATCAAAGCGTGACTGAGGTACATCATTTTAGATGACGACTCTATAACGAATATTATGGATTAAGAATACTGATCAGCGATACGGATTTGATATTTTTGGAACATCATGATGTCTTGCCGGCATCATTGAAAACTGTTGACCGCTTCTCTCTTGCAGGAAACAAGCCTATGTTTATGTATACTATGATTGTCTTTTTGAAATTTGGTGCTAATACTGTTATATGGAATATGGAATAGGTCTTTGGATTATGGACGCGGATATTCTCTAATGGACGACGGCTGGATTATGAATGACGGACTAGACGCTTGTAATTTTAACCTGTGTATGCCTGGATTCTGCTGGTGGACAAGTTGTCCCCGAGGCCGGGCCCCTGCACACCCAACAAACATAATGAGCACAACTAAAAGAAAAATATGAAGACAGACCCGAGGAACCTTAGTGCAGGTTTCTCGGCCGAGTCTCTAATAGTTCGAAATGCACTAAGACCTTTTTCAATCCAAATGACAGATATATTTCTGACAGCAAAGCAAGGCCACGACATCAAACCTTGCAATATTGCGCTTGATGATTGTTTAGCACCGAATTCTACATGTAATAATTTCAAAATTTCTAAGTGTGGACACCGTGGATGTCTCACGTGTCCACGTGGATGTCTCACGTGTCCACTCTTTAATACTTCAGCTTCATTTAGTTCCGCGTTAACTGGTAACTCATATTCTGTTAACTCGTATGTTGGTCTTAGTTGTTCTACTACAAACTGTATTTACTTAGTTTCCTGTAAGAAGTGTGGTCAACAGTATGTTGGCAAGACCACCCAAAGACTCCATCTTAGGGTGAACGGTCACAGAAAATCCGTAAGGAAAAAGCAATTGCTTATAGGTAGGCATTTTTCTGGACCCGACCATGGCTGGGATAACTTTAGTATTCAGATCATAGACGTCGTCTATCCATCTACTAAGGATTCCCCTTTGGATTTGAGAGAAAAATCCGAGAGCGGGAATTATTCTGGATGCTAGAACTTGGGTCAGTGTTTCCGTTTGGTTTAAATGATAATGTCAGTGGGTTCGGCAATGCTACAAACCGCCGTTCAAATATATCCAACATTACCCAACTATTTAAACCCCATCAACGGAGACAACGCAGCCATGGTTGGCGAAAGTTTAATAGTTCGATGATTCACGATCATATCACTTTAAATTACTTAGTGGGTTTAACTAACGCACCCAATAGTATACATAGCTTACGTACAGTTCTGTATGCGTTACCTCTGAGAGCTTTAAATCAAATAGCCAGAGATATACAGCAATCTGCGTCTTCAGGAAATATAATACCATCAAAAATCAGTAAAGTATGTCAAGATATAGCGTATTTTCGGTTGTATCGTCCAGTGAACATAATCGAAACATCTCAAGATCGGCTTTTCTTGAAACTCAACTACTTAGATAAAGGACTGGACATCATTAATTTACCTCGAATCCTGAATGATCCAGAGGTACGCAACACTGTACCAAACTATTTCAAGTTCACAGAACCTCCTTGCATTTCATATAAGTATACTAAATCTATAGCCACCAAAATATTCAATTACTCCAATGCTGTCAAGGAGTTTGACTGGAACTTATACACGTCAGGAGGCTATAGTTGTGATTGTGAATTGTCGAACTTTATCTATACACCATGCAAACATATTGTGACTGGTGACCTTGATGTGGTGAGTGATAAGGATCTGAAATTACTCCTGATGAAAGGACCTAAATATAGAGAGCCAAGAAGAATAAATCTGAAGGCGGACCAGAAGATAGTCCTGTCTGCATTAGAACAGTACGTTATTGATTGGTCTAAGCGAGAAAAAGTTGAACCTACAGTACTCGCTGATTGGCTGGACCTCACCAAGAGCAAGGTCGTTGAAACAATCCGCCATATTGACAGAAGTTCTCTTCCCCTAGCAAAACAAGTACTGAGAAACCTCAATTCGCAAGAAGTTCTAGCAAATCTCCAGAGTAAATTCGTCATAGTCCCAGCAGACAAAGCTCCGAATAATATAATATTCATATGTAAATATTACTATTACCAGGTGCTGGTTAAAGAATTGAGTGTAGACATATCTTCATCAAATACGTCTACTTACTCCCAAACTGCATTTACTCTGGAAGATTTATTTAACAATCACAAAAAGTTTCTCAGGGAAAGAGGTATTTGTCTTCCAACCAATCATAGCGACATACCAAAAATATACTGGACTCCCAAAATGCATAAATCACCATACAAAGCTAGATTCATAGCTGGTTCTAGAAGCTGCACCACCAAGCTTCTTTCAACCCTATTGACGAGGGCCCTTCAGGAGGTAAAAGCATTTTGGGAAAGGTATTGCGCCACTATTTTCAAGAACTCTGGCGTTGAATGTATGTGGATATTGAAAAACTCAAAATGTCTTACGGAAGAACTTGATGCTAAAGGTCACATACCGTACAGACATGTATCCACATGGGATTTCTCGACTCTCTATACTACAATCCCTCATCAGGACCTTATTGACCGTATAAGTTCATTAATAGTATCTGTGTTCAAGAAAAGTGATCGTAGATATATTAATGTCGGAAGCCATAAAGCATTCTTTAGCTCGACTACATACAAGAGATATCATTCATGGGATGTTTCTTTGTTTATAGAGTTGCTTGAATTTCTCATTAAAAATATCTATGTGAAATTTGGCAACACAATATATCAGCAGCATATAGGTATTCCAATGGGTACTAATTGTGCACCCCTGTTGGCTGACCTGTATCTGTTCTCTTATGAATATGACTATATGCAGGCGCTTTCAAAAACCGATCCATTCAAAGCCCGTTCCTTCTCATTCACCAAACGCTATATAGACGATCTTCTCGCTGTGGATAATCGCTATATAAATGACGCAGTGAAGGATATATATCCACCTTCACTGGATTTGAAGGAAACTACAGATAGCCCTACAGGCACATCTTATTTAGATCTCTACCTCTATAAAAATGAAGCGGGCATTCTCTCTCGTCGACTTTATGACAAAAGAGATGATTACAATTTCGACATCGTAAACTATCCCTTTCTGGATAGTAATATTCCAGTGGGACCTGCATATGGCGTATACATATCTCGCTTAGTAGCATTTGCTAGATCCTGTGTTAAATGTGATGATTTTAATCAACGTCACAAAACACTGTTGCAGAAACTTATAAAACAGGGCTATTCTACCAAGCGCCTCCACTCAAAGTTTCTCAAATTTGGCGATACATATCGAATGCTGATAACAAAATACGAACGTAGCGTGCAAGATCTATGGGGCTACGTTTCGTAACATGTGTCTAATTCCGCTTAACCCGGGGCTAGGGGCCGTATGAGCCTATGTACTTCAAGATCCTCATGGTACTCATATGAACAGTCACAATCAAAGCGTGACTGAGGTACATCATTTTAGATGACGACTCTATAACGAATATTATGGATTAAGAATACTGATCAGCGATACGGATTTGATATTTTGGAACATCATGATGTCTTGCCGGCATCATTGAAAATTGTTGACCGCTTCTCTTGCAGGAAACAAGCCTATGTTTATGTATACTTTTGTCTTTTTGAATTTGGTGCTAATACTGTTATATGGAAATGGAATAGGTCTTTGGATTATGGACGCGGATATTCTCTAATGGACGACGGCTGGATTATGAATGACGGACTAGACGCTTGTAATCGAATGGAATGGAGCGCTCCAAACCCTTCACCTCCGCTGACAGGGACCCCACTGGTGACCCCGTTACCTCGAGACCCCCGTCAAATTACCATTATACGGGACGAGATAACTTCCCTCCTCGCCAAAGCGGCGGTAGTAGAGGTGAAAGATCCGGCAACGGATCCGGGGTTTTACACCAGGATGTTTTTGGTGTCCAAGAAAACCGGGGGATGGCGACCGGTCCTCAATCTACGGCCTCTCAACCGTTACATTCGCATCGAGAGATTCAAGATGGAAACTCTTCGATCTGTACGGGCCGGCTTTTGGGTCGGCATGTGGGCCGCTTCAATAGATTTGAAGGACGCATACTTTCACGTACCGATCCATTCGGACTACAAAAAGTATCTAAGGTTCGCCATCGACGAACACAACACCGCACCTCCGAGTTATAGTTCTATATATAGACGATGAACACCGCACCTTCAGGCTATAAGTATGGCCCCATAAATAGACCATAACCTCGAACACCCCAAAAAACTATAGACACGGTCCGCTGAGCAGACATAAAACACCGCAAACACCTTGGGCTATTGTCACGGTCCGGTGAACAGACGTTGACCTACAACCCCTTGGGCTATGGTCATGACACTATCAATAGACGAACACCGCACGACTTCGACCTGTTTATGACGTCACCTCGACCTACTTATGACGTCATCGGCTTGCCGGCTTCCCTGGCCCAGAACTCTCTAATCATGTTCTACTCATGCGATGCCATCAAAAAGTTTCTAGCCATCTTTAGGTTGAGTGGCTGGTCTACTATGTAGGCATCGTCGTGATATAACTGGAACATAGTTGAAAACACGTTAAATCCTACTTACTCACTCAATTTGAGCGATATGCAAAAGGTGGGAAAATTGACGACGTTTGGCGACTAAAGAGGGAGGGAGGGAATTTGGCTTAATGTCACACTCAAGTTTGTTTCACTCATATGGTGACAGTCAGTTTGGTTGGTGGAGGAAGCCGGAGTACCCGGAGAGAACCACCGCCCTTCGGCAAGTAACTGACAAACTTTCACACATGAACCAGCTGGGCTCGAACCCGTGCCGGTTCAGCGGTGTGAGGCTAGCGGTCACCAGCGAAGCGCCTTGGACCACTCGGCCACCGAGGGCCCTCTGGCGGCGGCTAAAGAGCAACCATATGACTTAACAGGAAGGCTTCCCTCGGCACCTCACATTCAGATCCGAGAATACGATGGATTCTCAGACGTAGCCTTAGTATCTCAGCCGCGTTTTTTATTGTAGTTGTTCATGTGGAGATTAGAAAGTATCCAAACGGTCCGTAGCACCGGCTTAAGCGGAATCAGATACGCTAGCTCGGTGGCTGTGAGGACAGATCAGCTCAAAGAAATAACTCCTCTGATGTTCATAGATGAGCAACGAGGACGTCTGATGGAGTAAACGCTTCAACATGGAGTAACCCTGATAAATGCAAGAATACCCAGAAAAATTAACATGCATTACCCGACGTCGTACGGTTTAAATTTTCCATGCCTATCTAACAGACAAGCAGGCTTTTAAAGCAAGTGTCCAGTTGCCGCCTTGTTTCGTTAGATCTGAGAGTTATGTAGGTCAAGCTCTCCCGAATAATATAGGTTATGAGGATTTTGAGTGGCAGCTGGTGGAAGTGGGGGGGGGGGGCTGGTCTGCTTATTGTTGATATTGATAAAAAAGGAACACAAACGCCTCACTTCGGCCCAAGTTCCTTGCCTTATATTTCAGTCTGGGTAAATCAGATAAAAAACTGACCATAGTAGGTGGAGGGGTCATCGAAGATGTACAGTCCGGTACTGCGACGACGGTCGGTGTAGAAGTGCCCGTACTGAAGACGCCCGACAACGGAGAGGGAAAATCAGAAATTGATCCAGGCTCTACTGCAGTAGGCCAGATTCCTTCTGTTGCTCGACACGAAGTTTTTCATGCACGTCGTGAGACCGTTACCGGTGGGAACACGGAAGTGCCATACGCACGTGGGTCGGAGTTTGGTGGGTTAACATCTTCCACAAAGGTTCCATCTGTCGGAAAATTACGGGCAGATTATTAACCCCATAACTTCCGGTTTTCCTGGTGGCTTCTTCGTCCTGGATGCCGTCTTATTACAGATGGAACAGCAGTGATAGGAGATGAAGATGATTAGGGAGGCATTGGGCAATACATTTCAGGTTTCTGATCAGATATCAGCACCGCCACCAGTTTCTTAGCCGATCAATCCGGTAGCAAAGGTGATGGTACGATAAGGCGGGATTTTGGCCTATACGTGGTGCGGTTGAATTCGAAAAAATAAAATGTCCTAAAAATACTTAGGTTTTAATGTAACCGCAAGAGAAAATATAAGTACAGAATATGTGAAAGTTTTAGTGCGATTGCGTTATGATTATAGATATAACATGAAACTGAAATCCACAGCTTGTGCTATTTCGTGAAAAAAGGGTCTAAATCGATTTCTTCAGACACGCATTTAGACGCGAAGGACCCCTTGGACCAGAACGCCATTTAACCTGATGTTGTGTGGTAAAATTATATTCCCACTGCTGGAAGATCTTTTTGGTCCAAGGGGTCCTTCATACTAAAAAATGAAAAGTTATGATTCATAACGTTTGAAGTTTCGTAAGTAGATTAAAGTGACAAAATAGCCTGTTACAGTTCTTCGCATGTCGTGGTGTAGTGGATACGCACGTTGGATCACAAGCGCCTCGAAATTTTCTTTTACCGAGTTCGAATCCTAGGGGGTCAACATGTTTTTGACGTCGACAAGTTATTTCAATCTTTCTGATTTTTGTTAAAAAAAATTGCATTCAGTAGGCCCCTATATCTGAAATAAGATTTTAGGCTATCATTATGAACCAATTAAAAGTAAAATACATATTGTTTACCGATGACACGATACCGTGTGGACATTATGGGCCAGTCAAATGTTGAAATCGAACGATCAGTCGCTACCTGTTACAACGGCAATATATTCGCCTAAATTGTGTATTTATTCTTCAATATGTGCATGTAAAATCGACTGCAACGTGGTGAAATTATAACGCCTTGGTACCGAACATATGTGAAGCTATCATGGTTCACCGTAACATTCAGTCCGTTGATTGACAGTTGCCGCGGACGACAAGTTGTACATTGCATTGTGATTGCCAGATGGAGAGAAGAAATGTACATTCCTATGAGTCGGCTGGATGTGGGCAAAAACCCCGCCTTACAATACCATCTCCTTTGACGGGGCACATCCCTTCTATGAATCCCTATTGGCAGGAAGCCCCGAAGGATACGGTAGTGAACGAGGATCAGCAAGACGAATCTGAATATTATTAACCAGTCATCACAAATTCAGAGGTCACACGATACTATGATTCAATATCGGGCCTCTATGACCTATATCCCCGTGTAACTAACACATTCGCCAGTATATGGGCCTGTATGCGTTACCTATTAGAGTTTCAAATCATATTACCAGAGGTATACAACTGTCCGTGTCTTCAGGAAATATACCACCCACAATCACTAATGTTTGTCAAGATCGTATTTTCAATTGTATCGTCCAGTGAATATAATCGGAACACCAAAGGACCGGCTTTTCTTGAAACTCAACTACTTGGATAAGGGACTATTTATTTACAGAAATCCTGAATGATCCCGAGGGCCCCAGCGCTGTACCAAACTATTTTAAGTTCACAGAACCTCCTTGCATTTCGTATAAGTATACTAAATCTATAGCAACCAAAATATTCAATTACTCTAATAATGTCAAGGAGTTTGAATGGAACTTATACACGTCTGGAGGATATAGCTGTGATTGTGAATCATCAAACATTATCTATACACCATGCAAGCATGTTGTGACTGGTGACCTTGATATAGTGAGTGACGAAGACCTAAAACACTTTCTGATGAAGGGACCTAAATACAGAGAGCCGAGAAAAATAAATCCGAAGGCGGACCATAAGATAGTCCTGACTGCCCTGGAAGAATATGTTTTCCAGTGGTCAAGGCGGAAAAAGTTTAACCTACAATACTCGGTGACTGGCTGGACCTCACCAAGAACAAGGTCGTTGAAACAATCCGCCATATTGACAGTAGTACCCTTCCCCAATCAAAACAAGTACTGGCAAGAAGTTCTAGCAAATCTCCAGACTAAATTCCTCTTAGTCCCGGCAGACAAAGCTCCAAATAATATAATATTCATTTGTGAATATTACTGTTACCAGGTGCTGATTAAGGTATTGAGTATAAGCCCACGATCATCGAATACGTCTATTTACCCCCAAGCAGCATTTACTCTGGAAGATTTCTCAAGGATAGAGGTATTTGTCTTCCAACCACTCATAACGATATACCGAAAGTGTACTGGACTTCCAAAATGCATAAATCACCATACAAAGCTAGATTCATGGCTGGTTCTAGAAGCTGCACCACCATGCTTCTTTCGTCCTTCTTGACGAGGGCCCTTCGGCATTTTGGGAAAGACATTGCTCCACTGTTTCTAAGAACTTTGGCATTGAATGCATGTGGATATTGAAAAACTCAAAATGTGTTCCGGAAGAACTTGATGCTCAAGGTCACATACCGTACAGACATGTGTCCAGGTGGGATTTCTCCCTCATCAGGACCATCTTATCGGTGTTCAAGAAAACTGATCGCCGATAGATTAATGTCAGCCATAACAATCTTCAGCTCTACTACATACAAGGGATACCACTCATGGGATGGTCCTTTGTTTATGGATTTGCTTGAATTTCTCATTATTAATATCTATGTGAAATTTGGCAATACAATTTTTGAACAGCATATAGGTATTCCAGTGAGTACTAATTGTGCAACCCTCTTGGCTGACCTATATTTGTTCACTTATGAATACGACTATATGCAGACGCTTTTCAAGATAATTTCAAAGCCCGTTCCTTCTCATTCACCAAAGGCTATATAGACGATCTTCTTGCTGTGGATAATCGCTGTTCAAATGACTCAGCGAAGAAAAAGATCCACCTCCACTGGATTTGAAAAAAAATACAGATGACCATAACTGCCCATCTTATTTAGAATCGGGCCTTGTCTCTCGTCGACTTTACGACAAAAGAGATGATTACATTTTCGACATCGTAAACTATCCTTATCCGGACAGTAATATACCAGAGGGACCTGCATACATATCTCGACTAGTACCATTTGCTAGATCCTGCGTTAAATGTGACGATTTCAATCAACGTAGCAAACATTATTGCAGAAACTTGTAAAATAGGACTACATCATCAAGCACCTCCACTCCAATTTTCTCAAATTTGGCGATATATATCGCATGCTGATTGCAAAATACGAGCGTATCGTGCAATATCTATGGCGGTACATTTCGCAACTTGTGTCTAATTCCGCCTAACCAGGGACTAGAGGCCGTTCGAACCGATGCACTTCAAGATTCTCATGGTGTTTAAATGAACAGTCACAATCAAAGCGTGACTGAGATACATCGTTCTCTAGTTGACGTCTGTACAAAGAATATCATATGGATTAAGAATACCAATCAGCGATACGAATTTGATATTTTTGGATCATCATGATGTCTTGCCGGTGTGGAGGCTAAGAATGTCCGATGGCTAAGGGTGTCCGGTCCCTATCTTCTAACCCAGCTAGGACACATTTCTCCACATTGGGGACAAGTGTCCGTCCTTGGTTTCAATAGGAAAGGATATGAAAATGGACACTAATCAACAAGACATTCTTATCCATCACACCGGCACCATTGAAAACTGTTTATGTAAACCATGATTGTCTATGAATTTTGTGTTAATGCTGTTATATGGAATATGCAATAGGTCTTTGGATTATGAACGCGGATATTCTTCAATGGACGACAGCGGCAATGAAACAGCAGCGGATGGAAATGAGGGTATTGATAGAGGCTATGACCAGTCTATTCCCGGTCGGCCCTACACCGCTTCTGATATCAACTGACTGACCTCCAAGAGTCCCTACTGGCAGGAAACCCGGGAGGATATGGAGGTGGATAGGGATCAGTACGGTGGTTCAGAATATAACGAACCTACCAATGTTGATCCCGAATGTTCCTCTTCCGGTCCCACATGCGAGGGGATATCGAGACGGAATCAGGGGAGTCAACCCGGGTTAAGAGGTCGGTACAGATACTTCCGGCTTCAAATGCTATTCATTCTGTATGCGATCAGTTCCACAGAACCCACTTCGCAAGAGGAACGGGCTATCAGGTTCTCGCCCTAGAGCTCGCCTCCACCCTGCAGGATCTGCTGGTGCATTCCCAATGGCGAAGCCGAATAACATGTCATACATGGTACATGATTCTCCGTTCAGCTTCCGGTCTGCCGATGTTAATGGGGACTTTTCGTATTTGTGTCCACCGGAAACAAAGCCACCCACTAACAGCAGCGTTCCTTTCACGAACAAGCAGGCTGTCACGCTAGAGGGAAGTAGCCAAGAAGTAACGATTTCAAATCATCTCGATTGATTCTTTAAGGCTATCAAGTATGGATTGTTTTCGTTGGCGGGCGCCAAAAATCAAGAACAGTTACAGGAGGGTATAAATCTCGTTTTTGATTACAAGAAGATATATTCCGGTGCTGCTGGGGATTTACTAGTACACACTACCTACATGTTCTGTATGCCCGTGTATTTACGGAGAAAGACCTACATCCCATTAATGCAAGAGTACACACCGGAAGCAGTAAGGAGAAGACTCTTAGATACTTCAACAGCTTCTTCTTCACTGTTTGGCGATGCTGTAGCCGAGGTCAGACGTGAAACGTCATGACAGATCAGTGGCTTTCGGCACATCGACTAAGAGGCCAGCAGCTTCGACTTCCGGTCCCAAATCGAAGAAGTCCAAAAGTAACCCGCCTTCTGGTTCCAAGGCTACTAAGGGCGAACATTAACAACGGCAAAGCCAAACACCCGCTTCGGACGACCTCAAGTTATTGGGCTGGGGTAGGAATAAGGGGGGCAAGTGGAAGGGCAAGCAGCACAAGCAGAATGCGTGATGCTTCGGACCATACCGGCTGGCTTCCGGTATGGCGAGGACACCCGGATATCACGTTTTCGGTCCCACAACAAAATCTTCCGCTAGGGTGGAAGATTTCAGTTGTTTTGGCGGAATCAGACAATAATTGGGGCGGAATCGTGGGTCGTTTAACAATAAGATATGGCTACCGCCTATCGTTCGACACGATTACCTCGCTGACTTCTATCTCCCCTCCCCCCCCCACCCCCCGTCTCGCATTCCTTTGTGAGCGGGTCATTTATCAGCGATACAATCCTCTGTGAACAAATTGATAGAGATAGCAGCTGCCATACAACTTCCGGTCGGTACTCAAGCAGGGGGCTGGTTAACCTCCCTGGATTTAAGGGGTGCAAACCTGCATATCCCGATACATCCAGTGGACAGGAATTACTTAAGATTCACGATCGAAAAATGACGCTTCCCAATGCAATTATTTCGTTCGGTCTATTAACTTCACCCTGTGTGTACGTTCGAGTGTTTACACCAGTGGCACTATTCCTGAACAGTCTAGGTATAGAGTACCTCTTCTATATCGACGACTCACTGCTAAGGAATGCCTGCAAAGAGCAGTTGATCCGGGACAACCAGTTTATCTTAAGAATACTGATATCTGTGGATTATTTCCCGCACGAACAGAAAACAGAACCGACTTCGTCGCAAAGGCGCAGATTTCTGTGGGTGGGCTACGATACGGTACTAGCTCACGCCAAACCCCCAGAAGGTCGATTGCAAAAGATGGCGACACAGATACCTCAGTTTATCAACTTATCTCGAGCCAGGGCTTGCTGGCATCAATGGAATCTGTTGACCGATTCTGTCTTGCAGGAAATTAGCCTAGTTTTATATATACTATGATGTATCCTTTTATCAGTGAAAACTGTTGACCGCCTCTCTTTTGCAGGAAAGTAGCCTATGTTTATACTATGTTTGTCTTTTTGAATTTGGTGCTGATTCTACTATATGTAATATGGAATAGGTCTCTGGATTATGGATGCGGATATTCTTTAATGGACGACGGCTGAATAATGAATGACGGGCCAGACACTTGTAACACATGAGTCGTGTCCTATATCAACAGGCAGCGGAGACCAGATCTCCGCAATTATAAAGCCAAGTGGAAATCTTTTTCAGTCTGTGTTGGGCCAACAAAATAACAGTGTTGGCCAGACACATCCCGGGATTTCTGAATGTAGTAGCGGAGTCGCTTTCACGACGAAATAAGCTAATTCTCACAGAGTGGCAAATTCACCCAGACATACTAAAACAGATAGCTTATATGTTGGAGACACGGCGAGACCCTGTTCATGTCTCCGGTACCGGATCCATTGGCATAGGCAATGGATGACCTATCGCGGGACTGGTCGGGCATGATCGTTTATGCGTTTCCACCGCCAACAATTCGTACTACAGAAGATCCACGAACACAACTCTGTCGTATATCTAATTGTTCCGTGGTGGCAGCACGGCTGTCGTTCCCGGGCCTACTGGATCTTCTGGTGAACGTACCGAGACGACTCCCGCTATGACACAATCTATTGCGTTAATCCGGGTCGTCGATTTCCACAGTCAGCCGGGGCTGTTTCACTGCCACGTGCGCAAAAGACACCTTGCTGATTTTCAGCGGAAGTTGGGCGCCGAATGGTACAATCAATCAGAATCTCCTCATCCGCAGTTTACCAATCAAAATGGGCAGTCTTCGATGTTTGGTGTGGGGAGAGGGATATCGATCCATCCAGAAGGTCAGTCAGGAGCAGCAATTGTTCAGCCTATTCATCTGGGTACTGGGATCAATCCTCCCACTGCGTTCATTACATCGTTTAAAATTGCGAATCAGTCGGTCATCCCCATGTTCGAGCCGACCAATACAATGGATCTGAAGATGCTATCTTTACGAAACCACATCACAAAATCCAAATTAAATTTGATGTAGACAAAAAATAGAATAGAAAATAGACGAAAACCGAGACTGAGCGATGTACGAACAGTACTACCGGTACCCTAAGGGGGACCAGCCTTAACTAGGTTGACGTCACTGTTAAATTGTCGGTTGATATTCCAAGTGTATCTCAGGTACCGTATATTTATTCAGTTATATTGCTTGAAAACAGTATTTTTGCTATACTATAATTGCTGAAAAGATAACAAAAGAGCAGGAGTCGTACTGAATACGGTAATTATATTACATGAATATGAAAGCAATTAATTTTTCGCTGAATTATATAGTTTATTTATTTAGTTATAGAGCTTGAAAACAATATTTTCTGTATACTAATCATTGGTGAAAGGATAGCAGACGAGTCGTACTGAATACGGTAATTAAATTGTAAATATTAGATGGATACGAGAGCAGTTAAATGTTTGCCAATTTGAAGTATACAGAAAATACCCAGGTTAGCTCTATCTGGCCTGGGCAAACTGTTTCTGTAGACGCGTACTGACTTTCGGTCTGCAGTGAAGCTAAAACTGGACAGTTTCTGATAAACGAGAGCTGAATATAAAGGAAAGGTCACACAGAATCGAATTATTTTATTGTTTGTGATTAACGACTTCGGAAAATATGAGCCGTCCAGAATTTTCTCAACAACTGCGGCTGGTAAATGGCTTGGCGTCGGGACTTGATCTCACGCAGAAAACAGAAAGGCCCGAAGCTTTTCCTGACATACTATTCACACTTTACTGCCAATGGAGATGTTAAAATAATTTGAGCATTGCAGGTACTGGATCAATACGGACGATTGTGAAAATCTCACTAGAAACAGGGAATAACAATGGTAGTAATACTGTAGATGATGTTTGAGGCAGGTATGGGTATATAAAACAGTAACAAATCTATGTTCTTATATCACAGAATTCTCCAGTCCAGCCTGGGTAGCACCTACAAATATAGGTTTCATAGTGTCTGACAGGTATTTCCTCTTCCAGGATTCTATCAATTTCTACTAATCTATAATTTTCTGCGGTCTTGGGTTCCTTTTCGTATTGATCATGCCCAGTTTGGCGACCTTCCTTGGGAAAGCCGGAACCCTGGTCATTGAGCATTCTGAACGGCTTTTTGTTCTGGAGTTCTTCAGTTCCAGTCTTTCTATCGTTTGCTGTACTGTTATTTGAACTAGCATTTCTCTCATTTGAACTAGCATTTCTCTCATGTAAAGATTTGTTCCTGGAATTATAGAGATTCTTCATTCCTGTCATATCGTTTGTATTATCCTTGTCTTTCTCACTCCTCCTGAACCCTTCAAGTGGATTTCCACTTGTATTATGGCTTACTTTCATACCACCTTCTGCTGTTTTTGTTCCAGAGGTGACGTCATGCAATCCACTCAATGGGCTGACAGGTATATCTGGTTGCTTATGAATACTGACAGCGGAATCTCTCCGTTTTCCAGATATGGAGTCTTTTACAGGGAAGTTGGGAACATCCTTATTAGAAATACTTCTTGTATCCAACTGATGATAAATGTCCTCCATCTCTCTACTGTAATTTGTACTACTTTGTACTATATATTCCGCTGTCACATGTCGCTTCAATAGATGATGTCTTCTCTCATATCGAGACTTCTCATATATGGAATAGTGGATACCTTCATGGTTACCAATTGGAATTTCCTCGCGACGTTTTCTTTCTCTCGCGATGTTTCCACCGTACACCCGATTGTTCATAACCGCATTATATCGACTGTTTTGTTTTATCTTGGATACAAAGGGTAGAATAACCCATGTCACATTATGTAAAATATGAAACACATTCAGAAACAACATATTAACAAGCTTAGCTGCATTGTTAGAAGGATCAATGCGAGGTTTAACCGTTGACATTCTCCTTGGTTGGTTTATATCATTACCGTGTGTGTCATATTTGACACCAGCGTCAGTCTTTGAGAAAGAACCAGCTTTGCCGGCTTTAGCGCTGTTTCCTTCGAATATTCTATAAAAGGCAATCTCACCGAAGGCGCCATTATCTCTATTGTTCAGCACATCGTCAACATTTACTTTGTTCTCTAGTGGAATTGTAGGCGTGTTTCCTACCCTGGTCATTTCTATACTGTTCCTAGTTTCTTTAGTGGATCCTCCACGAGGTATATCCACTGGATCTGTGTTAGTTGCTGCTGTAATATCCCATGCATTGTCATTTCTCTCCCTAGACGGATGTTTGTCCTGATATGTTTCCACAAGAGTTTCTCCTGTTGGCGACACCAGTTCCCTATCATTTGAAGTGACTCCTCCAAAGACAGTATTACTGTAATCATTTGTAGTAACAGATACATTAGTTTTCGTTTGCCACTCTCCATAGACGTGGCTATCAGATTTGTACTGACTGTCCTTAATTATTGTGCTACTCTCCTGTATCGGTTTGTCTGTGTGTTCCTTGCTTTGGATTATACTGAATTCGTCCGGCAGTCCTTTCGTTGTCCTTGTCCAGACATCACCTTGAATACTATGTAACTGCTTATAAACATCCTTGGCAAACGTAGTGTTGTCAGCAATGGCAATATCGTTATTAGACGTAAGTTCGACCGCTTTTGTATGTGTAAAGTAATCAAGATCCCCCATAATATCGTCTTCACGAAGCCCTGAGGTATCATAAGGATGCGCCATAGTAACAGTTTTCACTTCAGCAACGTCACCATCAGTCTTCTCTTGCTCGACATCGTCAGTTTCATTCTCGCGGGCATTGGCTGAATTATCGACTGTTGGCACGGATTTTATCAGTTGTGTGCTAACATTGGTACTCAACGCAGACAGATTTTTGCTAGCATTGCCGTTTAGAACAGTTGGTTTGGGTGTTATCCCTGTACTCTTGTTCATCAAAATATGTTTTTCGAAAAAAGTCTTAGTAACAGAGATACGTACAGTGACCGGGCGGACTGACAGTCCGGTTTTAATCTTGATTTCTGGGTTGGCTTGTGGTATTTCTGGACGGACAGGATGACCATTTCTAATGCTGATCCGGTCCAGTTTAACTGGCGGTACGTTGGGAAGGGTAGTACCTTTCCCAATTCTGACCGTGTCTGGTTTGATTGGCTGTAGGTCCTGATGAATAGTAGGACCTTTCCCAATTCTGACAGTGTCTGGTTTGATTGGTTGTAGGTCCGGATGAATAGTAGGACCGTTCCCAATTCTGACAGTATCTGGTTTCATTGGAGGTAGGTCCGGATGGATGGTAGGATTGTTCCTAATTCTGGCAGTGTCTGGTTTGATTGGTTGTAGGCGCGGTTGGATAGAAGGACCGTCCGCACGGATAAAATGTCCGTTCTTAATTCTGACAGTATCTGGTTTGACTGGGATTAGGCCCGGATGGATAGTAGGACCTTTCCCAATTCTGGCAATGTTTGATTTGATTGGGTGTACGTCTGGATGGATAGCAGGACCTGTCCTGATTTTGACAGTATCTGCTTTGCCTGGGGAGGGGTCCGGATGAATAGTGGGACCTTTCCCAATTATGACATTGTCTGGTTTCACTGGGGTTAGGTCCGGATGGATAGTAGGACTTTTCCCAATACTGGCATTGTTTGCTTTGACCGGGGGTACGTCTGGATGAATGATAGGACCTTTCCTGGTTATGACAGTGTCTGGTTTGACTGGGGGTAGGTCCGGATGGACAGTTGGACCTTTCCCAATTATAACAGTATCTGGTTTAACTTGGGGTAGGTCCGGATGGATAGTAGGGCCTTTCTCAATTATAACAGTGTCTGGATTAACTGGGGGTAGGTCTGGGTGGATAGAAGCACCTTTCCTGATTATGGCAGTGTCTGGTTTGACTGGTTTTAGTTTCAGGCGGATGGTAGGACCTTTCACAATTTTGACAATGTCTGGTTTGACTGGGGGTAGATCTGGAAGGACAGTGGGATCTTTCCCAATTAATACAGTGTCTGGCTTGAATGAGGGTAGGTCCGTATGACTAGTAGGACCTTTCCGAATTTTGAGAGTGTCTGGTTTGTCTGAGGGTAGGTCCAGATGGAGAGAAGGATCGTTCTGATTAATTCTAACAGTGTCTGGCTTGACTGGGGATAGTCCCAGACGGATTGACGGTTGTTCTTGAATCCGGATGGCGTATGGTGTTCGTGGTGCTATGACCGGTCGAATGGAAGGACCTTTACCAATCCTGATGGTGTCTGATTTGATAAATGGCAGGATCGGGTGGAGTGAAGGTCCTTTTCCAATCTTGATGGTGTCGTTGGTCAGTGGTTCGTCCGGACGGATTGCGGGTCCTTTTCCAATGCTGATGGTATCTGATGAGATTGGCGGTAGGTCCAGATGGATGAAAGCACCATTCCCACTTAGAACTGTGTCTGGCTTCGTTGTTGGTGTCACCGGACGTATTGAAGGTCCTTTTCCAATCCATATAGTGTCTGACCTTGTTTCGTTCTGATCAGCGTAACCTAGGGCAACGCAGCGGCCATGTCCACTACATAGATTCCTACTACATCTCTCTGACCAATCCATCACGTTTTTCACGTACGGTCCGAGGACATTGTTGAAGTATTTGTGCAGACGTTTACAGTGGTGCTCTTTCTGAATGTTGGCCGTGCTGTCCCAGATGATCACCCCAGCCGCACCAGAGTCAGCGGCCTGACCGATCGTGCTTTCCAGTGTGGACTAAAATGGAAATATGAACGTTTCTATCAAAATAATAATTTATGCTAAAATCCGGTTGCATAACAATGGCTCAGTTACACATTACTGACGGAACAAAGATCTTGTCTATCCACTGTCCCGTGACTCAGCTACTAACTTGTATAATTTCACTTTCTTCTATCTTTTAATCCAATAGACTACTTTGAACTGGTGATAACTAACATAACTTTATACATATGTACTATATTTTCCCACCATTCAAGCATAATGACACTTTCTTTGAATTATGTGAAAAAATAGCACATACGTATAAAATTATGTCATTTATCACTAGTTCAACATAGTCTCCTGGGTTAAAAGATAGGAAAAGGTGAAAATTATACAGTTCAGTAGCTGATCAGCTGAAGTCACGGGTCAGTGAGCAGACAGGCTTTTCTTTATTCCCTCAATAATTTGCCACTGAGCCATTATCAGACTTCATATTAAGAACGTTCCATGGTTTGACTCAATTAGAAACTATTAACTTGGATAATTTATAGGATGTTATTTATTAGATGTTCATTGAAAGTATCGAATGAAACCGTACGTCAGGAAATTTACTACAAAATATCCAATGTTACCCACTATTTTCGAAATGTAAATATGAGGACTACATCAGGATAACTGACAAAATGATTGAATTGATATTCAACAACACCGGACGTAGTTATTATATACAATTCTTTGCTATCTCATGTTTCAAACCAATATGGCACACGTAGTCGCGTGATCATAATACTGCTTGATGTGACAGCCAGTAATGGACATTTGACATGTGTATGGATGATAGCTTCCGAGGTTTAATTTGACTTCACGTAACAATCGGGACCCCCTTCGTTCTGTCCCGAAGTCGTAGAAATGACATAAAATGGAATAGTTTTTATAAACTATACTGCAGTGGACATTATTTCTAAGAGAATACAGGGTGTTCCAGAAGTCTTGGTCACATTTTGACATTGAATATATTGAAAACTATTGAGGATATACAAATGCATATGGCAACATCAATTAGCATTACACAAAACTTAATGACTTTCATTTTCAAATGGTACCAGTTTCATCTTACTACCATTCATGGCTCAGCAGATACGAGGATTTGAAATGTGACCAAGACTTCTGGAACACCCTGTATATTGTCAGTTACTAAGTAGGGAAATTTGGTGTAGTCAATGACAATCTTGTATCCTCTTCCGGTGTGTCCGTAACAGAGCACATGTTAGCTGTGTTGGTTGTGCGTTGCACACATCTAAGAGATGATTTTGTGAATTTCGACTGTTTGGTGAAGCATCACCCAGGTAGGATGTTATAGCAAAGTCTATAAATGTCTGTAGAAATTTTCTGCACCAATTTTAGATAGAATTTATATCCATTTTTGTCAATTTAGCATGTTTTCTGTAATTGGTCCGCCCCACTCGAACGAACGTTGACCAACTGGGTTGAAATTAACCTGTTTGAATCTTGTTAGACAGTAAACTTTATTTTTCGTAGTTCTGTCACAGATTAACTTGTACTTGATGTACGCCGATGTTTCTATGAATTGAATACGATCGCCCTTGCTATGTCAATATCTGTTATTAGCATGTTCCAAGAGCTTTCCCTGTTTCACGCTCCGATGAGCATGTATTCAGACAAGTCTGTGTGACCTGTTTAGCGTTACAATTGTAATATTTTCTCTCACAGACTATGGTGATTTAGTCTACCCTCTCGAGTAAATGTGATTGGATGCAGACCTGGGATAGTTCACACGATTTTAGGGTAAGGCGTTGTACATGCAGATTGGAAATTAAGCCATGTTGTAATTATTCTAAGATAGGAATACTGCGTACATCTAGACATGGCCTCATAAATACTAATACTATGGACACTATTAATGAGCATCTTTCTCCAAAAGCCATATTCAAAAATTGTATTAGTTTTCGAGGATTTATGTAATTGTCATGACTGTGGAAAATTCGATGACAATAATTGTAGGGATTTGTGCCCGAATGATTGTAATGAATTTTCAGAGGAATTATTAATTAGATTATTTTAAATAGAATATGCAATGTAATTCCAGAGTATGTACTTTTGGTGTGAATTGTTACAGAGATATTTTGTTTATTCATGCCATCAGGTCATTACGGTATAGCTCTCTGTATATGGTGTGGAGCACGGCGTAGCCTGTTGAGTGCCGGGCAAAAGGATTCTCGACTAAGCGATACTTTGTGTAGCTGTGTTAGGGGTGAGTGTACATCTTGGTACATAGAAATGTAATATAATTAGAGAATATTGAGTAACATTGAACCCCATGCTACATTGGTTTTATATCTTGTGCTAAAATGAGTTTATTAGTAGCAGACAAAATGAGAGCTATGGAACAGTTAAGCATAATGCATGCCTGATGAATGTTAATGTACCATGATGAGTTTATTAGTAGGAGACAAAATGAGAGTTATGGAACAGTTAAGCATAATGCATGCCTAATGAGGTAAGACTAAAATATATGCAACTGTTATTAATGATACTGCGTGCTAATTGTGAGTAGACGATAAAATGAGGATTTTACATGAGTGGTGTAGTGTACCTAGTCACATGCTATTACCTCATGGTATGAAGTTTTCTTATTGGAATAAGAAACACGATATTCATTTAGTTTGTGATACAAGGCCATTGATGGCTTTATTTGTTCATTCGATACATTCAAATTTGCATTTCATTATTAATTCATCTGATTTCATTGTTAATCGAATTGAAAGTCTATTTTATTGTATAAATTGAGTGTTGCACCACAATTGCGGTGGATAGCATATCCCTTCCAATAGCCGGAGACAGGAATGAGATTATTGTATAACCATAATGATTGAGAATGAGAGTGTCATATTCTGTATGCGCCATTCATCTATTCATGACCCGAACAAAGGATAAGCTTTTTGCAACATTGTATGATGTCTGATAGCTAACTCCTGTTGTTTATTTTATATTCAGGGTATTTTCCACTCCTCGCAACTCCGGTACGACTTACCTCATGCCTATGGAGCAATAAACGAAGTAACCTCAACTTCCGGTGTTTGTTCTATTATCTGCGGTCACATTTGGTGTCAGAAGTGGGATGTGCCCTGCAGAAGTGTTTACCCCGTACACGGCTGGAAATACGTCTGTCATCAGTGGATGCGGGACGGCGGCGACAACGTGGTGGACATGTTACTGGACCATTAACTGAAACTCCACATACTGGACTGTGGTATTGGTTGGCACATCACCTCTAATGCATATGTTTGAGTCACCATGAACTCTTTGTCACGGAGATGGTGTGAAGTGCCCAGCATCTGGAGTTATGAAAGTCACTTTTAACTCTTCGAGATAGTGTGAAGATGGCCAATTGTTGCTGATCCTGGTATGACAGTCTTCCCCGACATCGAGTTGAACTTTAATTGACATTAACTTTATCAATCAAATCTTATTCAAATGACATGACTTATTCAATGAAATTTGCTGATTGTATTAGTAATTATGAAATCTCCCATTTGCAGCAAGGTAGCAGGAGATGGTAAGTCCAGTATAGCCAAATGCTTGCTTATGTAAATGCTTGATCTCTGCCATCGAATTGATTGAATATTAATAGTATTTGTACTAAGAGTTCCAAAATGGCCACTCCACAGGAGGCATTAGCTGCTCTGAAGGCTGAGCTAGAGGCTGAGAAAGCTCGGTATGCAGACGCTAAGAGGGAGGCAGAAGCGGCCAAATCTGAAGTGCAGAACTTGGTTAGAGTCGATCGAGAGCGTAGGCATCAAGAGATGGCCCGTGGTGATGTTCCTCCAGTTTATGTGCCTAGATCCAGGAAGGTTGATCGGTTCACTGGCTTACCAACCAAAGCTAGTGATCCCACTATCCAGGAATGGGTTTCAGATGTGAAAGCCCAGATAGGACTGCGGAAAATGACTAGGGAGGAACAAGCTGCATTTATCATCGAACATCTAAGCGGAAAAGTGAGGAGAGAAATTCAAGGTCGTAGAAGTACAGTTACGTCAGACCCAAATAAAATGTTTGATGTGCTGCTTAAGATATTTGGTGATGGTAATATCACCCAGCTCCAAGAACGGTTCTACTCGTACAAACAGTCGGAACAGGAGGACTTACTAGACTGCTCGCTGGAATTGGTCGCCCTCTTTGATCGTATGATTGAGTTGGATAGTTCTTTTTCATCCTGCCGCGAGAAGACCCTTAAGGGACGGTTAGCGGAGGCTGTGAAAAATGAAAACCTCAAACGTGAGATCCGTCGCATCAACATGGATCATCCAGACCTCGATTTCTTTTCAACTCGGGATCGAGCCATAGAATGGTTAGGAAAAGACGAAGACCAGAAAGTCAAGGCACGTGAAGTGTCCGTTCAAGAAACTACTGATATAGATATGGCAGACCAACTCAGACGCCAGGGTGAGCAGATTGCGGTTCAGCAGAAACAGATCCAGGAACTACTGGGGAAACTGCCAAATAAATCCCCTACACAAAATGCGTATGCTGGACGAAGCGGAGGACGGCGGGACAGAAGGGTGCCTCGACAATGTTGGGGCTGCGGCAGCTTAGACCATCTCCTGAGAAACTGTCCATTCGCGTCAGCCAGTGAAGTCCAGGGTCCAAGGCCCGAAGCCGTCGAACAGTCGTTAAACTAGGAACGCCTACCATGGCGAGCCACATGGTAGGCAGGAATGTGGGCGACAAGGGCTCAATCTTACAAAGAGCTGTGGGTGCATGTCCGGAGGCGGTCGTGAAACTAGGATCCAGCCAGGTGAGATGTCTATTGGACAGTGGGGCGCAGGTATCAACTATAACCGAAGCCTTCTTTCTGAAGCATCTGGTTCAGGAAGGCGAACTTGTTGACGTGTCCTCGTTCATTCACATAGCTGGTGCGCAAGGCATGGATGTGCCCTACATTGGTTACATGGAGCTAGATGTAACTGCCCTTGGCCACATATTCCCCAAAATGGGATTTCTAGTTGTTAAGGACCCGGTTGACACCCCATTACAGCAGAAAAAGGTGGAATGTCCAGGTGTTTTAGGTGCCAACATTTTAAATCACATTGTTGCGAAGTTAGGTGAAATTGATGGGCCAGACTTTCTGAGAAAACTTTCTCAGAGTGATCAGTCAAGCTGGAGCCAAGCTCTAGCCTTATTCAGTGAAACAATTGTAACAGATTCCAGCCGGAACTCCAAAGATGTGTTGTGTAGAGTACGTGTGGATTCCAGAGGACCAGTTCTTATACCTGCACGGACGATAAGGATGATACAAGGTTCCGTACGGCCTGCTCTCAAGGGGGCTAAGTACGAGGCCATGATGGAATACCATGAGGACTATGCATGCCCACTTCCCCAGGGACTAGCCATAGGACCATCGCTAGTTGTAGTAGGAGCCACTGGTAGAGTCCCAGTCCAGGTAGCGAACTTTAGCGATGTTGACAAGTATATCAACCCACGGACATCCATAGCTGTCCTTCGTTCGTCAACTCCAAACTGCAGTGTCGAGGTACAAGAAATTAATATGTGTGAGGTAGTAGTAAAGCCAATGAGTGACAAAGCGGACAGATCTGTTCTTGAGCATGTAGTCTCCAGAATGGATATAGGAGACGGACTGAGCAGCGAACAGCGAGAAGCTGTGGAAAATGTCACCGCCAAGCACTTGGATGCCTTTAGTAAATCTGATGATGACATAGGGTTTTGTGACGAGGTTTCTCATCGAATAGTCACCATTGACAACAAACCCATCAGAGTACCCCACAGAAGAGTGCCTCCCCACCAGTGGAACGAAGTAAGAGATTACCTAAAGAATGCGTTAGATCGAGGGATTATCCTGTGGTGTTGTGCCGGAAACGAGATAACACACTGCGCCTGTGTGTAGACTACCGAGCTCTCAACTCCAAAACGCATAAAGATGCCTACCCTCTGCCAAGAATTGAAGAGGCACTCCAAGCCCTGAATGGCGCCAAATATTTTTGTAGCTTGGACCTTGCTCACGGTTTCCATCAAGTACCCGTAGCTCCGCAAGACATAGAAAAGACTGCATTCCGAGTTGGCACAGGCGGATTGTACGAATTCTGACGACTACCCTTCGGATTGTGCAACGCCCCTGCCACTTTCATGAGGCGGATGGACCGGGTATATGGCGACCAAAATTTTCAGACCATCTTAATCTACTTGGATGATATTCTCGTCTTTGGAGCCACATTCGAGGAAACCATGGAGAGACTGGACATTGTCTTGAGTAGACTTGCATGTTACCACCTGAAAGCAAAACCCTCAAAGTGTTACCTATTCAAGGAGCGACTGAGATATCTTGGACATGTTATCAACAAAGACGGTGTGTCACCAGACCCGGAAAAGACAAGGGCAGTCATGGAGTGGAAAGTGCCACAGATCGAAACTGAGCTACGGGGATTCCTTGGCATCTCTGGGTATTACCGGCGCTTCATCCCAGGTTATGCCAAGATAGCTGGACCCCTGCACGCATTGGTTGGAGAGCTGAGCAAGAGATACCCAAATACAAAAAGGGAATGATTCCGTGGGATGACACTCACCAAACAGCATTTGACCAGTTGAAGAATAGCTTATGCAGTGCGGCATTGTTGGGCCACCCGGACTTCAGGTCTCCTTTCGAGTTGGAAATTGATGCTAGTCTCCTGGGTTTGGGAGCTGTGTTGTCGCAACAGCAGAACGGCAAAAGAGTGGTTATCAGCTACGCTAGCAGAGGACTCCGCGAGAACGAAAGAAATCTGCAGAATTATAGCAGCATGAAGCTGGAGTTCTTGGCGCTCAAATGGGGAATAACCGAGAAATTCAGGGATATCTTGATTGGGGCGGAATTCACAGTGTATACGGACAATAATCCGCGGAGTTATTTCAATACATCTGCAAAGCTTAGAGCTGTAGAATCTCGCTGGGCTGCTGAACTCGCTCAGTTCAACTTCCATATCAAGTACCGATCCGGCAAGACGAATAAAAACGCTGATGCTCTCAGCCGGAAATCTGAACATTCGGATGAACCACAGTGCGTACGGTTTGAGCAGATGGTTCTGACAGCTGAATCGCCTACTACAGTAATACCAACAGAGGTTAGACGAAAGTTCCAGGAGACCATGTGCGTCGTGTGGCATAGAGAGGTCCAGACAAGAACAGAGAAATCATCCACTGGAGCTATGTCAACTTTCCCAGTTATTCCCAGGCAGGAGATCATCAAGTTGCAACAGGCAGACCCTGCAATCAGTAGGCTACGTCACTTCAGGACGTTGGGGCACCCGCCTACTGCTCGACAACAGAGAGGCGAGACAAAGGCGGCTCGTAGGCTCTTGCGCTGTTGGAAACAAATAGTAGAGGAGGATGGAGCACTCTACATATTGGTCACCCTTAAGGGACACGAGACACGGCAGTTACTATTACCATTGTCTCTTCGTGAGCGTGTATTGGAAGCACTGCACGACAATGCAGGCCACCAAGGTGCCGACCGTACCCTACATCTCGCGAGAGCCAGATGCTATTGGCCGAGCATGGTAAAGGACATAGAGACCCACTGCCATAGGTGTTCGCGTTGCACAGTTGCCAAGGCTGGGAAGAAGATCCGCCCAACCATGGGGTCCCTAACAGCTAAGAAACCCCTCGAGGTCCTCGCTATGGATTTTACAGTGCTGGAACCTGCGAAGGGAAAGGTGGAAAATGTACTGGTCTTAACCGACGTCTTTACAAAATACACCCAAGCCGTTCCGGCAAAGAATCAAACAGCAAAGACGACAGCCTCAATCCTGGTGAAGGAGTGGTTTGTACGCTTTGGCGTGCCACTGCGACTGCATAGTGACCAAGGGGCAAGCTTTGAGAACGAAGTGATCTGGGAGCTTTGCAAATTGTACGGTATTGATCAATCAAGAACCACTCCCTATCACCCAGAAGGCAATGGACAGTGCGAACGCTTTAATCAAAGTATGCACGACCTCCTCCGCACTTCACCACCTTCCAAAAAGCAAAGCACACTCAACTACGAAGTAGCTCCCAAAGCTCCCAGTTGACAAGCTGTTGGGAATTCCAGAGGAAACTTCCCAAGGTACCATCAATGAGTGGGTCGAGGACCACTTCAAGAGACTCAAGTACGCTTATGAAGAAGTGATGAAAAACACAGATAAACAGTCGTCCAAGAGGCAAGAGAGGAACAACAAGGTTGTAAATGATGCTGGCCTCCCTCTTGGGGCAAGAGTCTTAGTGCGCAACCGCAACTTCAGGGCTAGGCACAAAATCCAGGATTATTGGGGCTCAACACCCTACAGGGTTGTAGAACGCAGAGACCCCGGTGGGAATGTGTACGTGGTAGAACCGCTTGAAGGGGATGGACTCAGGAAAACATTAAATCGTACAGAGTTGCTGGACTCCGGTCAGTTGGTCGAAGACGGGCCAACAGAGGCACAGGACGCTTCGGGCGTTAGCCATAATGTAGACGGAGAGGAGCAGACCTCTGATGAGATTTCTGATGAGACCTCTGATGACGATTTTGAAGTGTGTGTTGGTAGGGTATTCCCTGAGCAGGCCGAGGTTCCGCCAAACTCAGACCCCAAACTCAGACCCCAAGTCGCAATACCGTGCAGGATGGAACTTCGGACATAGCAGGGGAGCAAGCCCCATGTGTTCGAACTGACCCAATGGAAGTTCAGGTACTGCAACCGGATTGTGGAGGCACGCCTCGTCGATCTGCTAGAGCTACGCGTGGACAACACTCTAACATGCACAAACTGCCTAGATCTGTTACAACTCAACAGGATATAACGGCTGGGATGACTGTGAACCCCGGCGTACTGGAGAACATAAGTAGGTCACAACTACTGCTGCTCGAGCTTCTGACTGGTGGCAGACATTAACTAACGTATTCCATACCTAGTTGCCGAGACGTCAACTGTCTAGCAGGGGAGGGTGGGACAGCCAGTAATGGACATTTGACATGTGTGTGGATGATAGCTTCCGAGGTTTAATTTGACTTCACGTAACAATCGGGACCCCCTTCGTTCTGTCCCGAAGTCGTAGAAATGACATAAAATGGAATAGTTTTTATAAACTATACTGCAGTAGGCATTATTTCTAAGAGAATATATTGTCAGTTACTAAGTAGGGAAATTTGGTGTAGTCAATGACAATCTTGTATCCTCTTCCGGTGTGTCCGTAACAGAGCACATGTTAGCTGTGTTGGTTGTGCGTTGCACACATCTAAGAGATGATTTGTGAATTTCGACTGTTTGGTGAAGCATCATCCAGGTAGGATGTCATAGCAAAGTCTATAAATGTCTGTAGAAATTTTCTGCACCAATTTTAGATAGAATTTATATCCATTTTTGTCAATTTAGCATGTTTTCTGTAATTGGTCCGCCCCACTCGAACGAACGTTGACCAACTGGGTTGAAATTAACCTGTTTGAATCTTGTTAGATTGTAAACTTTATTTTTCGTAGTTCTGTCACAGATTAACTTGTACTTGATATACGCCGATGTTTCTATGAATTGAATACGATCGCCCTTGCTATGTAAATATCTGTTATTAGCATTTTCCAAGAGCTTTCCCTGTTTCACGCTCCGATGAGCATGTATTCAGACAAGTCTGTGTGACCTGTTTAGCGTTACAATTGTAATATTTTCTCTCACAGACTATGGTGATTTAGTCTACCCTCTCGAGTAAATGTGATTGGATGCAGACCTGGGATAGTTCACACGATTTTAGGGTAAGACGTTGTACATGCAGATTGGAAATTAAGCCATGTTGTAATTATTCTAAGATAGGAATACTGCGTACATCTAGACATAGCCTCATAAATACTAATACTATGGACACTATTAATGAGCATCTTTCTCCAAAAGCCATATTCAAAAATTGTATTAGTTTTCGAGGATTTATGTAATTGTCATGACTGTGGAAAATTCGATGACAATAATTGTAGGGATTTGTACCCGAATGATTGTAATGAATTTTCAGAGGAATTATTAATTAGATTATTTTAAATAGAATATGCAATGTAATTCCAGAGTATGTACTTTTGGTGTGAATTGTTACAGAGATATTTTGTTTATTCATGCCATCAGGTCATTACGGTATAGCTCTCTGTATATGGTGTGGAGCACGGCGTATCCTGTTGAGTGCCGGGCAAAAGGGTTCTCGACTAAGCGATACTTTGTGTAGCTGTGTTAGGGGTGAGTGTACATCTTGGTACATAGAAATGTAATATAATTAGAGAATATTGAGTAACATTGAACCCCATGCTACATTGGTTTTATATCTTGTGCTAAAATGTTAATGTACCAGCATAATGAGTTTATTAGTAGCAGACAAAATGAGAGCTATGGAACAGTTAAGCATAATGCATGCCTGATGAATGTTAATGTACCATGATGAGTTTATTAGTAGGAGACAAAATGAGAGTTATGGAACAGTTAAGCATAATGCATGCCTAATGAGATAAGACTAAAATATATGCAACTGTTATTAATGATACTGCGTGCTAATTGTGAGTAGACGATAAAATGAGGATTTTACATGAGTGGTGTAGTGTACCTAGTCACATGCTATTACCTCATGGTATGAAGTTTTCTTATTGGAATAAGAAACACGATATTCATTTAGTTTGTGATACAAGGCCATTGATGGCTTTATTTGTTCATTCGATACATTCAAATTTGCATTTCATTATTAATTCATCTGATTTCATTGTTAATCGAATTGAAAGTCTATTTTATTGTATAAATTGAGTGTCGCACCACAATTGCGGTGGATAGCATATCCCTTCCAATAGCCGGAGACAGGAATGAGATTATTGTGTAACCATAATGATTGAGAATGAGAGTGTCATATTCTGTATGCGCCATTCATGTATTCATGACCCGAACAAAGGATAAGCTTTTTGCAACATTGTATGATGGCTGATAGCTAACTCCTGTTGTATATTTTATATTCAGGGTATTTTCCACTCCTCGCAACTCCGGTACGACTTACCTCATGTCTATGGAGCAATAAACGAAGTAACCTCAACTTCCGGTGTTTGTTCTATTATCTGCGGTCACATTGAGTACATGATGGGTTATCTGTAGGCTCAATCTTAATAAATTAATATCCTGTCAATGCTCCCCAATCGTACATATCGCCTTCAAGCGACATATCCGAATGGGGTAGGTCTATCTTACCTTGCTGAAGAATCGATTCGTATTAGCGTACACGTATCTGGTGTATGGTATGACGGGGATTTCGGAGGACAACAATGTTTTCCTGAGCCGGTAGACCTCTCTCAATATCCCTTCAACATGAAGCTTCTGGTCTTCTCGTCGGTATGTGTCGGGCAGGTAAATTGAGGGATAGAGCGCGCTACTAATCTTGAACAACCATGCCAATCTGTCAAGTAAAACATAGAAATAGTTCTTACTTCAATATAACATTCTAAATAAAAGATACGTCGATGACGGAAACGGACGAAGATCAGAAGTTGAAACTTCCTGACTATATCGCTTATCCTAATCCCAGGATCAAGGGTAGACCCACAGTAAAATTAAAATTGCGGCCAGTAAGGTTCCTCAGAGCGTTGTGTTTTCTCTATTATATTGAACAGATTTTCATAGGGAGCAGAGGGCACTAGTTTTCTTGCCACTTGAGCTAGGGGAATGAAAATTACCACAGTCCACCCTTGGATCAAGGTCTACTAGAAAATGTTCGGTCAGATTTTTCGATTGTTTTATTCATGTGTTTTCTTCGCAAAAGCTGCATGATAAATTCCCACTTCTCTGCCCGGGGGGTGATGCAAATAGGGTTAAAATGACCCCAGTATAATGAACTATAAGTTCACGTAGTGTCAGCTCTCAAGTTTTTGTCGTTCCAGAGATGGGGTAGCAGGTTTGGTTGGCGGGGAGGCATAATGACGCCCCTCCCCCTCTCCCAATCAGGCCTGATTTTGAGCCGGAATTTAGGGTTAAAGAAATATCGACAGAAAAATAACAATGATGTCATCAGAACAGCGAATGATATTGTGTTGACACTTTCTGACAGAAATTGATCCAAATATTTAGTTTCAGATCATTAACCCCAGGGTGATGTAAGTGATGTAGTACATTTTATTTTTCCATCGCAATTTTTCCATTTATCTGTGAAAATGTAGGCCTACGCGAATAACAAGCCTCCTGAGAACCCCAACATCTCACCTTGTTGGGTGATCTGCTGAAGCTGCAGCAGTATTGAAAGCATACATGCAGGTGTCATTGCCAGTCTCGATCAAACGAAAAATTGTTTGAAAATATTTTCTTATGTTATTAAATGTCAAAACCTTATAGATTCAGTTAGTCGCTGTACACTGTTATTGTAACACCAGATTATCCGTATGCATGAAGTGGTTTAATATGATTCACAACACTTTTGCTAAACAAAAAACCTTATCATTTGCTTAAGTACAAAAATTAATTGTACAGGTGTATGACCACTTCAATCTTCCTGGTAACTCGTTTGAACAACATTTCGAGATCATGTAAACAGAAACAAGTGAGAAATGACTACATTGTAGTCAAAACCTGCGGCAGTGGCAATAATACAGTGAAAGACATATCAGCGGAGGTAGTGGTAATTGTAGAAAAAAAGCGCCATCTGCAAGTGTTTTCATGCCAAGGGAAGTAATTTTCAACTTCTAACCCACAATTGCAGGAATTGACTAATAGATTTGACACAATATATATATATTCGCTTTCCTCGTTCAAAATCCGACGATGTTGACTGGTCCGTGCCGTCTATACTGAATTGACAGACGAAGTCACAATAATCGCTTTGGCAATGTCTTGGTACAAGTATCGTGAATTCCAAGTTTCAAAACATTCCGTTCAGCCGTTGATTTTTGCAAATCAAAAAGGCTTTCAAATATTTGGAAATCCAAACAAATTTCAAGGATTTAGTCATAGCGCGAACATCTACGCTCTTCAGTCTCCCTTCTCGCTTACTTTGCCGAGCAAAATGGAAAATTTATATTTCCGTCAAAGTTAATTTTCAATGAATTTATTATCAGGTCTATCACTTTGATCTGTGAAACTATGGAATGGGGTTGAAGGCTTTATCGAACTGTTCAAGAGGCATAATGACATTTTTCACGATTCAAATTGAGGCCTGTGACAGTCTTGATATTCGATTAGAATAATAAATTAAGTTTCTGCATTTATGTGCGTTATCATCTGCAAACCAAATACGGTACCTTGACACTCTTTTCCATGCAGCAAGCCAATATCAATACATGGTTTGCTCCTTCTATACAAATGATTACCTATTTCATCCTTAGGAGATATCACCTCATCCGACATGTTTGGTCAAGCCTTTTCGAAGGTTGATAATTTTATTAATTTTTTTTTTTAAGTCAAATTCTGCAAATAAGAAACATTTCTTGTCAGTATCTATGGATATCGCCCTATAATCAATTCGCGAATATGTTTGTCATTAAGTCATTCGGGAGGTGATTTAAGTGCGAAATTTCAGGGTTAGTTCACTAAACAAGGTCTGCGTGTATAAGAGAATCATGTCGAATTCTCGTTATTATCTTTTGGTACATCAAATTATTGCGTTCGCGAAAATGACTTCCAAGTCAATATGAAAGGTATCAAAATAAATTTAAAAAACTCTCAAGGAAATCAAGGTCCTAGCTTTTGACAACGAGATCAAATAGATCGCTTTTATGGTCAGTATCTGCTAATATATGACGTAATTTCATTCGTAAAACTGATTGACAAAGTAACGTAAATTGTGAAGTGTAGAACCAGTAAGTTCTAGCAGAAATGGGCTCTGACTTGAGAGAATGATGTCAAATGCAACATGTTTCTGCCCGTTGTCTGCTGATACACATAAGTATTGATTTTACGGAAGTGATTAATGCAATTCTAAAGGGATTATGGGTGCGGAAGAGGACGAGAACATCAATACCAGCGAAGCAAGGCCCTGGCTTGCGAGAATGAGGATGGAGGGACTGTGTTCCGAAAGAGGATCATTCGAAATAGCTATGTGCCAAATTTCATGCTTGTAACCGAAAGTACACAATATAACTATGATGTACTGTTCGCGCATAGGGTTGTCGGACTCATTAAGTACTACATAGTCATTTATGTATTATAAAACCGTTTGCGCATAAAGTCAGTTTTGAGTATTATCAATGAGTCGGTATAGCTAAGACATTGACAACGAGGTCAAATAGATCGCTTTTATGGTCAGTATCTGCTAATATATGACGTAATTTCATTCGTAAAACTGATTGACAAAGTAACGTAAATTGTGAAGTGTAGAACCAGTAAGTTCTAGCAGAAATGGGCTCTGACTTGAGAGAATGATGTCAAATGCAACATGTTTCTGCCCGTTGTCTGCTGATACACATAAGTATTGATTTTACGGAAGTGATTAATGCAATTCTAAAGGGATTATGAGTGCGGAAGAGGACGAGAACATCAATACCAGCGAAGCAAGGCCCTGGCTTGCGAGAATGAGGATAGAGGGACTGGTTCCGAAAGAGGATCATTCGAAATAGCTATGTGCCAAATTTCATGCTTGTAACCGAAAGTACACAATATAACTATGATGTTCGCGCATAGGGTTGTCGGACTCATTAAATAGTACATAGTCATTTATGTATTATAAAACCGTTTGCGCATAAAGTCAGTTTTGAGTATTATCAATGAATCGGTATAGCTACCATTAAGTGCAAGTCCAGGGATTGGAGGGTCATTGTTTCGATTCCCACAGAGGGTTAAGTTATTCTTCCTTTCAAAACATATTTCCATATATGCGAATTGCTTGGGGGTAAAGTTAAACATCTTTATTCGGTGAAAGTTGCTGAGTTGTTCCGCTTACTTCTGAAACGTAATTGTTGCGTTTGTTTTTATGATGCATGATCTATAATTTGATACCAAGTATTATTCAATGTTAATCATAATGATAATGCGTTACTTGTTATGCTTCTTCGCCAATTTGTGTTTTATCTAGATTGGGTAGATAAAATGATTACTAGAAGTAGTGAACTTATTTTTCTACTTTCTAAGACAGTCGCCTGGGACTGTATGCAAATTAGCTGAACCACCGACAAGGTTGCGGCTCATCTTCTTTGGTATATAAGAAATCCAAGGATCTTAAATTGTGTATACATCTGCATACTGTTCAATGAAAATGGTAATATCTGAAGACAGTGACTGATGTGACGACCGACAGCTTTAAAGCGACTGACGTAAGAGAATTGAAGTCTGAACGGAAATCAACGAAGCAATAATTCATTCCACCGAATATAGTTGCAAATGAATTCAAACGCGCTTGAAGACAGTGGTTTCATGTGAGATCGGAGGTTGAAAAGAAAAGTGTGGCAGAGATCACACTCTCTTAGCGCATGCGCATTTCAAAAAGTCACAAGAACAAGAAGAAGAACAACAACAACAACGCGAGCCTCCCGTAGACCTGCGTGCCGCAGGTAAAAATACCGACGCTCAAAACTCAGGAAGACACCGACAGCCGCCGGGCGATATGCGAGTCATTTAGGGTCAAAACCTTGCAAACGCGACAACCATTTGGTATGAACATAGATCCTGGTACGAGATCATTCCATTTGAAATTTTTTTGAAATTCAGTCCAAATTAAAGAAAGGACCATTTGACCTGAGACCAGTTACTGCCTACATCAAGAATAAGAACTTATGTGACATTCTGGTGAGTACTAAGTTACATCCAGTAACAACACCCACATTGGCAGAGGGAAAGTGGGTAACTAACATGAGATTACCTTATGGTTGTGCCCCCCCCCCCCCAGAACTACTTACATAATGTTTCGTATTAGCATGAACAAGGTGCTTCAATTTGTAAACAAAGAGATGTATATTACTCAAAAGCGTTGTACGACATCCCCTTCCTCGTATTGCATTCTATCATCATGACATAAAGCTAGAAACAAAAGCTGTCATTTCAAGTCCACAAGAAACTTGTCTACATTCATCAAACTATGTACACTTTTTCTAAACAAAAAACCTTCTAATTTGCAATGATTTGGACGAAAATAATATTTCATCTCATAAAATAGCACAGATACATCCTCTAATCATAGGAAACATGTGTACCAAGTTTCATAATCAGCCAGGGACAGTTGACAACTGCAGCAAACTTTCTATGTACAGGTGTAGGCCTACACTTTTACTAAACATAACATTTTTATCATTAGATTTCAACATTGGAGCATCCCTACAATCCACTGGGGTAGTGCCATAACTGATTTTATTTCTGAATTTTTCTTGGTTGAATTTGTCAGGTGAGCCATTCGAGGTCCAAATGGGTCGTGCAGAGTAACATCTTGAAGTTCTCGTTGGATAGAGTCAGTCAGAATAGAAAAAGGGCAGTTTCAGATGGGAGTTTTGAGGTAGTTGTGGTCAGTTTTTTGTGAAGCAAAGTATAGAGTGCAGGGATGCGCTCGTTCAGATTTACGCAGAGTACTTTGGTTGACTTTAGTTGTTATATCATCGTGTGCATGCGCACTCGGCAGTTAGGCCTATAGGTGAACCATACGTGGTCCAAAGGGGCCGTGTTTGGTGTTATATTGAAGCGCCCGTTGGGTAGAGTCAACTCGAGTCCTGGAGACGTTGACGGGTGAAGTCGTGGTAGAGAAATAGCTTTTTCAATGTACGCAAGGTAAAGTTTTTTCAATCCGTGGTCATGGTTTATTTGTCCCGGTCAGTCCAGAATACTGTAATAGCAAAACGTCATGGAAGAGTTTTTTTATCGTAGATTGTTTTTTTAACGGTCTCGATGGGCGGTAACTCCATATCCTCTTCCAAGTGACGATTGGTCTTCATGCTGGGCCAATGCGTAGGGCCTTCTTTCATTTCAAGCGACAGCGGGCTATTTGTTCAAGATAGCTATGGCTGTTTTCTGATATCCGGGAGCATGGTGATGTACGCCTGTTGTGCGCTATTCTGCCTGGCACCTCTGATCACCTCAACGTAGGTATTGATAACCGCTTTCACAATACGATCCCAATAAACTTTCGGTTCCATATTACGATCCCAGATCGGTTCCATTTCTTCCGCATCACACATTCTTTCGTGGGACAAAAAAAGCTCTTCATATCTGTTGTTGGACTCCTAGACGGTATGCTAATATCAAACGGTATTACTCTCAGCACTTCTGACGCCCCGGTGCCTTCATACCAATGTATTAACGCCTCGAACACTCTATCGTAACACCTCAACTTCCAATCTAACGCCTTACCGATCTATAACGCCATAACACATTGTCGACTATCCAATCACATGCACGTGTTTTTCCATTGGTCCTTGATAGAAGTGACATCATTACTGAGAGTGACGTTATCGCCGGAATTGACGTGATGTGCGTTCAACTGATGATGCCACCGGTACCCCGGTGCCCCCATAGCCTACAACCTATAGCGGGCATTACCGTGACGGTGTTACTGTGTACGTCCATAAATCGTATCCCAAAGACGTGCACGTACAGGGAGGGAGGGAGGGAGGGAATTTGGCTTAATGTCACACTCAAGTTTGTTTCACTCATATGGTGACAGTCAGTTTGGTTGGTGGAGGAAGCCGGAGTACCCGGAGAGAACCACCGCCCTTCGGCAAGTAACTGACAAACTTTCACACATGGACCAGCTGGGCTCGAACCCATGCCGGTTCAGCGGTGTGAGGCTAGCGGTCACCAGCGAAGCGCCTTAGACCACTCGGCCACCGAGGGCCCCCGTGCACGTACAGTCGACGTTTACGCGTCAATAAGGGCTATACATGCTCTGAGCGCGAACGCACGTTCCACAGACACTATGATATTGTGCGGCATCAGAATAATATACACGAGTATGTTTACACCGAGGCGTCTGATTCTAAAATTTCACTGACTGATACTGATGTCCAATGGATCCTCCTTGACGCAGCAAAAAGAGAATCCATCCGGGATCGTATTTTGACAGCGGCTATTAATACCCACGTTTAGGTTATCGAAGACCCGAGTAGGATAACTTACACCACGCTTCCCCACATTACAAAAAAGCCATGGCGATCTGTGAACAGTTTAGTCTGCTGCCTCGTCACTTGGAAGAGAATATGAGGTTACCGCTCATCGAGGCCGTCAAAAATGCAATTAAAATACAGAAATATATATGTTCCGAAAGCAGCATTGAACTTAAAACAAGAAAAACCCCGGTTGCATTGTCTGTGATTATTTCATGACTTGTAGATTGGGGGAATAATAAATTGTGTAACACACAATCTTTGTTGTTGATCTCTCACCCTCGAAATTCATGTAATGTTCGTTTTTCCTGATGTTTTGTGTTTACATTTTTTTAGTGGGGGAGACAGTTGCCAATGGAATATTGCGTCTGACAACTTCGTATCGAATATCTCATTTGAACTTCTCGATCTCAAGTGTTTATACCCCAAAGGAGAGCCAGCGACGTAATAAAGTAGACATAAGGAGACTGGGTTTAAACCCTATCTGGTTTGGGCAATTTGGGGTGTACCGCAGCCTGGAGAGGAGAAGAAAATTCCTCCCCCCCCTCCTTTATATTTTCGCTATCCCTAAGGTTAGAGTGCTGAAGCTTACCAGATTATATCTTTGGGTCAAGCTCTACTAGAAAAGGTAAAAAAATCCAAGATGGCCGCCATGATGACGTCTCGGTGACAACATTATAAAAAGGCATTTTTGGATGATTTTTCGGTCAGATTTTTTATTTGTGTGTTTTCTTCGCAAAAACTGCATGATAAATTGGTGAATCTAATGTGAAATAAAATAGCTTATGCCCACTTCAATTTCCTCGCAGAAAAGCAGAAATTTTGAAGAAAAAGTAAAAAGTTCCAAATAACCCCAATATGATGAACTACAAAGTCATGGGATGTCAGCTCTAAAGTGTTTGTCGTTCCGGAGATAGAAGAAAAAATCAGCAGTGTAGGAGCAAATAGTACCCCCAATAGTAATTCCCACTTACCTGTCGTTCTGTCTCTTGACAGATTTACTGCATTCGCTCTGACCAGGTCCATAGTTGTAACAATCCGGAAACATGTAAAATCCCCATTTTGCCTTCGGTCTCAGTTTCTTACACAATGTTAGCGTCGATTCCATGAACAACCTCAGAAAGAAATAATAAGAACATAGTATAAATATCCCAGTCCTTTGTCTATATCCTGGAAGATTATTATACCCAAATTCATGGAAATTAAACAAGTCATGCAGTATACAATATATTACATAGATTTACCGGAGTTCATGTCTAGTGCGCCAGCCAGAGATGAGCAAATGCCATGAAACACAATCATGCGAAAATCCAAAGCCCAATGGAGATGGCACACATGGAAAAAATGATACGCAGATATCTTTATCCTCCAAGATAATTATAATCCAATTTCATAGAAATCAAACAAACTATTCAGACGAATTCGCGTTACAAAGGATTACCCCTGGCTACAGCGCAACCTAGTGGTGAACAGTGGCTACCAAAACACAACCAGATTTTTTTCAAACCTTAGAAGTTAACACGTGAAGTTTGATACGGAAATCTTTAACGGTTTCAGAGATATTGGCGTTTAAGCTTATGGCGGCGCAAGCGGCGAATCCGTTTCTCATGAAAACATAAAAGCATCCACATCCGGAAATGCTCTAATCATAACCTTCTATGTGTTGTTGATGGTGATGATGAATATAGCGACGTTGATGATAGCAATGATGATCGATGGTGGTGATGATAGGAATGGCAATAGGGATGGTGGTGATGATAGTAATGACAATAGGGATGATGGTGATGGTATTGAAGACAATAGGGATGATAGTAATGACAATAGGGATGGTGCATGGTGATGGTATTGAAGATAATAGGGGTGTTGAGGATGATGGAGGTACTGTTGGTCAGAAGAGTGGTGCAGTGCTGAGGAAGAATCGATATTGGTGATGACGATTATGAGGATATTCATGATGATGATGATATGATGATGATGATACTACTATCAGGAAGTATACCTGGCTTTGAACTCGAATTCTTTTGTCGCTTGTCTCAATATTGTCTGGGGCGTCCACCATGGATGTTCCTTTTCCACAGAGTCCATGGATAGTGCCTTGTATATGCTCTTCTCTCCCCAATTTCTCTCGAAAACGGGTCGCCAAGACTCCCAGTCAATGACGGCCAGACCATCGTAGGTTTTGTTCGGGATATACCACTCAATGTCCGTCTTCACCCAGTCAAGGTGTGCGCTTAGGTTAGCCTTCTGAAATACCATAAACGAAGGTCTTGCAAGAGAGAGGATCATGGACTTTGTCACATCGACGGTCAATATACCTTGTTAAGAATCTCTTTCGATATATTTTAAATTGCCATTACACACATGTTGCTATCTAATGTAGTTGCCATATCATCTGCACGAAATCGCCCCGGGGATTCAGTAACCTGGCTAGAGAGGACGATGTGATGTACACTCGCGGACATTTGGGGTCTTTCGGTCAAATGTTTCACCTTCCAGACACCATCAAAATGAATCTTGCTGATGTTCTACAGGTTAAACTGAATTAGTCCAAAATAATAATACCTTAGCCAAAACAATTCTTTGAACCGAGAACTAGTTGGTTGGTTGTTTGAAGTTTAACGTCGCACCTAACCTTATTGGTCACTCGGCGACGATGACCCAAACAAACATACCCTAGCAAAACTCTGACCCTAACAAAAACCTAACCAAAACTACAACAAAAATTTGAATTTCGAATTTTGAAAATTAGGCTCTGCAGCCACTGATTCCAATGGATCGTCAGAGAGCCTAATTTGTTCTGCACTTTAATCTACCTCCTGTGCCAGACAAACATGGTACAAACCATGCTGCCCTAAGCTGGAGGGCGAACCGTGAACTAGTTCCCTCATGGTCTATGTGACAACAAACAGTAATAGAACCATACTCGTTAAATATAGAACGGTTTCCGTTAGAAATGAAAGGAAGCAAAGTTTGCTGTATATGTAATATAAATATTTCAGCAGCGCGGGCCTATATTTTCGAAGTAGATTGATGCGCGTTTTTGGAAAAATTTATTCCTCTTTTTGTATTTCTTGTTGAAAGTTGACAAACATGACAAACATTTCAGATAATATGAGGGTGCTGAATAAGAAAAATTGTTTGCCGAGTTAGGAATTCACTCTTTCACCTCTGAATCCGAAAAACAAAATGGCTGCCATATTAGTATATTTCAATCATACAAATACGGAAAAGATGCCTGATTTGGGGTGTTCCGTTAAAAGTTGTCAAACAACTATATAAAGATAATTCAAGGCTGCTGAATACAAAATCGATGTTTGCGAGGCTGTAGGCCTAAGTTTCACTTCTGAATCTGAGGGAGGGAGGGAATTTGGCTTAATGTCACACTCAAGTTTGTTTCACTCATATGGTGACAGTCAGTTTGGTTGGTGGAGGAAGCCGGAGTACCCGGAGAGAACCACCGCCCTTCGGCCTTCTGAATCTGAAAACAAAATGGCCGCCATACTGTATGTTTCAATTCCCCAAAATGTAGAAATGGTTGCTATAGGCATTTCTCACTGGAAATTGGCAAACAACTTTGTAGCCTACAGATAATTCGAGGGTAATAAATATACGATTGATTCCAGTCGTTTATTCCTAAATGTATGAAAATAACCAAAGGACCGCCGTATTCTACGCTTGAACATGTTAGAGAGATGCAGAAGAACTCCAAATTATGATAATAATGATATTTGCCAAGTTTTGATATGAAAGTCTGCAGGGGTTCTCTTCAAGAACAGATTTCCAAACCCAGCTGAGTCTGAAGTGAAATATCGACCTCACAGTAACCCCAGATATTATAAATTGCTCAACCAGTTACCCTATGAGATGTCAGTCCAACATTGGAAACAATATGAAGAAACTGTACCCAAACAAAGCATAATCCCAGACATGATACGAGGTGAACGCTTTGCCCCGGGCAGATAAATGAAGTATATGTAGGAAATGTCGGCGCTCAGTCTGGTACCGGGAATCACGTGCACGGTGCATAATATATAGCTGATGTCAATCAATGTCAAAATCAAGATCTTGAAAAATAAAGACAAACAGATAGCACGAGAATTCCACACTTTCGCAATTAGATGGTATAAACGTGATCATATCAGCTTAGTCCAATAACATGGGGTTGTCACTGATATCAGATGTACAACATTATATGCTTGTCATCTAATCTCTGATGAAGACAATATTAGTTTTATATTTGCCCCAGGTTTAGCGATTTTCATTTTATTGTTTTTTTTTTGGTCGATGTGGTTAAAACATGTCAACACGGGTTTGTATTTGTTATTTTTTCCGTGATTTTTTTTTTTTATTTTTTTATTTTTATTTTTTTAACTATATGGGATTGGTGCCTGGAGGCATATATAGACTAACGAACAGATTAACTTAAATTAAGCTTCGGGGACTTGTCTCCTTGTTGAACTAAATCTATTTTTAACGTTTCTCTACTTATATAGTTCAAATTTCGCAAAGGACGGGAACCATGCGGATTAACCTAATGTTTCGAGACCACCCAATATACCTTGCCCATAGGCTATATTCTTTGATAATTTACAAAACAGATAAAACATCAAGCGTTAGTAATACACAATTAGTTGAATGCGATTAGTGAAGTTTTCTATGCGCTAAAATCGGATTTAAAACACCGTTTTGAAAATATACTCAACCACACTTTTTATACCACTATATCTTTCAATGCTTCACTTGCGACGCTATCATGCTGTCCGTTTGATAAAAAATAATTCCGCTTTAAATTTTTACAGCAAAATTATATGCAATTGTTTATTTCTGGAAAAGATGTTATCCTAGTGATAACGTATTAACGTATCTTGGTTTATTAAGACTCCATGATGGGTACATGTACGTGCCTCTGGAGAAGCGAGAATGGCTACTATGTACAGATAGGAAATCATGTGAATTGTTAATATATTGCTCGAGATATTTATAACCATAAAAAAATACAGCAAACTAGCAAATACGTGTTGTCGCGGATAAGTGGTCTCGTGCTGTAATTTCGTGGAAAAATACCGGTACATCTGAAAGTATACACATCTGATATTAAATCGCCACAGCAATTTCAGATAATGATACTTACGCGGATTATACGGTTACCGTGCATGTTCCGTGCAGGTCCACGATTACTGTAGAACTATTTTAGAAATATGTTAATAATCAGCACGCCATGGATGGATGTTTTAATATCTTTCAGACTCACACACGGAGAGTATTCCTATATAGATTGGAAAAACTTTTTGAAGCTGTGGGAAGCATTCATGTTGGTCACGGTATAGGGATTTAAAGACGTACAAGATTATTTTATGTAAAGGCGGTATAGTCCAACAGAGGGTAAATTGCCTTTGGGTAAGTCAATAGAAGGTTTAACTCTTGATCATATAGTGTGGCATTATCTCAGGTGAGACTATAAATCATCTTGGTGGACAGTACAGGTGTGCATAAATATATAGAAACACCATTTCCACTCATTTTATAGACACAATTTATTCTGAGAAATTCAACGAAATGCTAAATTGGATTACCATACCTGGGGTAGACCGCCGAAAACTGTTTTGCCACTGGGGAGATACCGTGGGTATAAGCCCAATCTAGATTCGTAGAATAAATTGATAGTTTCACCATGGAACAATTCGAACTCATTACCCACTATCCCAAATTTGTCCAACTCCATGGACAGGCCGTATTTTCTCCCACATCGGAACGTCGGGGAATTCCATACGACATAGAACGGTTTGCGATGAGGAACATATTGAACAGTATGATTGAACCAGGAGAGTATCACTCTCCATCGGGATGTCCTGCGTAATCGGGGCTGACGGGACTCACTGCAATCTGCTTCGGGAGAGCGCAGTAACGCTATGATCACCAAGAACAGTCCAAAGTCACGGCCTATCAGCTGAGGTGTTATCCACATGATATACCTCTATCGTTATGTCACCGTGTTTGCTCTTGTACATGTATATCATCAGGCACGTGGACAATAACCTCGTTATACTCAACATGATAACACCAGATATGCTCATGAATTCCCCTAATGTAATTACGCACACTCATGATCATACCGCGGCCATGCCGGTCCCAGAGTCCACTCCATAAGACTTTTCACATTCAGTCTTGTGGATATGTAATTGTCCACTATATAAGTATTCACATTCAGGTGTACAGGTGAACCATCCATAACGTCGAACACATGAAATCACATATACCTAAACATGCATACATATTAGATATACAGATGTATCAAGGAACCTGGTATTGTTCGTTCGTACTCGAGAAAGGCGGATATTTAAACTGTCTCCGATAATAGCGATCAAAAGATTCACAGGTCCGTATTCTAAAAGAACCGCTGTCAATAGCACCAAAGAATTCCCCAGGTTCTCGTGTTTACTGAACCATGGTTTAAACGTAAAATACACGTACCGGTATGTGGAGACCCTCAACTCAAGCATACACCTACACACAAACGTCTGAGAGACTTACATAATAGTTAATTTCATGGAACGTTGAATTTATCTGGACATAGAGATTACTATGGAGTCCATGATCTGTATACTCCAGATTTTTGTCCGCTAGTGGTTTAATGACACAACAATAATTTACGTACAATAAAACTGATTCGAGTTGATGTTTTAATTGCGGTATCTTGTGTATTTTAGCCAGTCGATCTTTCAGCGACTGTCACGGAGGTTAGGGACTCGAGTCGCTTATGAGTCTGGGACCGGTGTCCCTGTGGTTGAACTCAGTGACTTTTCAGTCATTACTGTCATTCAAGTGTCATTTCAGGTTGCTCTATTGATGTGTACAAATGCCAGGTGCTGCGCCCCTTTGACCTGCCAGTTTACTACCTAGGCGAGACGTGCTGAGGTGAGGTGTCATCTGTCGCCATATATTCACCACAGTAAAACCGAGAGACTGTTTACATACTGGGACTATAGGTCTCGAATGTATTCAACAGCCATCTTTACTGACGAACTATTTGTATTGCGCATGTAAATTCTCTACCGGTACGTCGACGGTATGATGAAAACTATGTCTTCATCAATTCGAAACAATACCGCACCATTAAAAACGTATACTATCCTCACTCAGAAGGAGGGGAGGGCCGGTTTACGTTAATGTTACAGTCAGGATTATTTCACTCTTATGGTGACAGCCAGTTTGAATGGTGGCGGAAGCCGGAGGGCCCGGACAGAAGTAACTGGCAAACTTTCACACATGCACCAGCGAGGCTCGAACCCGTAGGCTACCGGTTCAGCGGTGTGAGGCTAGCGAACACCAGCGATGCGCCTTGGACCATCACTAAGAAAGTCACTGATATGGGATACATGAACAAATAGTGGATTGTCGTATTGTCGATTGTCAAATTCTATTGGAAAACCATCAGACCCCACAGATTTTCCATTCTTCATTTGTTTCGTCACACTAGTTGGTTCAGATAACGATAGTCGAATAGGAGATGTCGATGTCTGCTTTTGCTCTTGGATATAAATATCCATGAAATCGTCGGATTGTCGCCAAGTGTAACGGATTGTCGCCAAGTGTAACGGATTGTCGCCAAGTGTAACGACGAAACAGCGGGTTTTGTCTCTCCATATTCTTCACAAGATCAAGTTACGTGTTTGAATCCAAGACAGTCAATCTTTTCTGATAGTGTTATTAATTCGAACGTAATTGTAAGTATCCAAAGTAAAGTCTTGGACTAAATTCCAATCTCCATCGATAATTATTGTACCATTCCCTCATATTACCCATTTCTTTTATTGTTTGAAAGAAATATGAGCAGAACTGGTCATCGGCACTGGGCCCATATCACCAGCGATAGTCAATTTAGTGGCTTGTAGTGCAAATGTAAGGAACAAAATTCTGCCATTTTCATCGACTTTTGGGTACATGTACACGTAACCACTAATGTACTATTAACTGTTCCTTCAATTATCTTTCCATGGGTTTTTATATTTCCTTGTAGCAATGGGTCTCTTGAAGGCAAATAATAGAACACTTCTTCCTCTTCCTCATTAAGCCATACAAATGATATTGATTTAACCTGGTCATTTCGCTCCCAGTGCGAACCGTTCGTTCTATGACATTTGGGAACTTGATTGTACCGACACAGAACAGACATGTTCAGAAAGTGAATAATGTACTATGACTCTAAAATGTGGAACGAATTTTCCAGCTATATAGAGAATGCCCAAATGTACAATCTTTTAAACGCAGATTCTTAAAACATTTGTATACCATGTATACGTAGCTGCGCCAGTATGCACGTTAATTTTGGAATCAAATAGCATCATTACGTCGATAGGCCTACTACTTTTATATCCTTGGTAATTTCAACCAGTAACCTTATGTTGTACTTGTGGTAGTAGTAGTAAAAGGCTTTGAAAGATCCAACATTCAGGGGCAGGGGCGTGCGGCTCATACTTTCAGGTGTGCACTTCCGGTTGAGCACTGCGGTTGCACATCATTGCGCATGCGTGCTGGACCTTTGATAGACTTTCCAGCCTTTGTGTACACTTCGCCATCCAAAGATGGCTTGCGAATCGTGTGTCTCCATTATCGCGGAGCGATATCCGGTATTTTACCGGATTCTGTTCGGCCTTCGTCCGACGGAGAACAGACTGGAGAAATCTGATAAATTACAGGTTTTCATACCACTTCGGAACAGATATTGCCTGGGCTTACAAAACATATAGGTATGAATAACTTTCGTATCATCCAAGAGGTGTGGTAGATCTGTAATTTTGAACAAGTGGTACATCACATGACTCGAAAATGGCGGGTTACGTTGGGGTTACGTCGGTAGACTTTAGCTGATTGGCTGACGAAGTCACGTGGTATTGATTTCTGGAAATTCCCTCTTGCAGTTGCCGAAAGTAGGCTGAACATGGATACACACGATCCCAGGGTCAGTCTTACCGCGTATAGATGACCGAGATGGTTACAGGTTGCCTTTCCAGTTGCACAACTTCCGGTAAACTGGTCGCATTTGACGCTAGGTTTCCATGTTATCACTGGGTGTGGGATATCTCTTTATATCTGGCGGAAACAAGCTGTACTGTTCATAAAGGGCCATGGTTGTTTTCCTGATATGGAGGCGCATTTTGGATGTAGGCCTGCTGTAAGTTATCCTGTCTGGTGTCCTCGGTAGCCCCGATCGCCGCAGCGTGGGTATTAATAGCAAACTGTCACAACACGATCCCCAAAGGTGGATTCATATTCTCCCTCTCTCAGAGCCTGGCTATCAGCGGCCAAACATTCAGTATCAGTGGGTAGGCTCACAGTATCAGTCGTTTGACTATCAAGATCAGTCGGTAGGCTCACAGTATCTGTATGGGCTTGCGACGGCTCGACTTCGTCGTTCCTTTGTATATTGTTCTGGTGTCGCATCATTTTGTAGTGTCTGATAACGTTCGTCCGCACCAAAGGCAACGATAAGCCATGTTGACGGTGGGACGTCGACTCTGCACGTCTTCCAGATAGGGATGCTTTTATGAACGTAGGAAAGCAACTTCCGCCAGCGCCTATCTTGATGCTTCAACGACCAAGAGAGAGAGAGAGAGAGGGAGCGAAAGTGGACTACAACCCACATCATGTGTACGCGCACCTCTGGACATGACCACTGTCTCTACTATGTCCCCAATGTCCATGAGCGTATCACCCCTCATCTGCCACAGGCTTTTTCCACATAACAATAGCTTCACTATGACACCAAGCACTCCACCTTTGGACCACGTGTAGCCCACCTATAGATCCAAAACTCCGACAACAGGATTCTTTGTCGAGTGAGTGTTTGCACGGTGACCGACTGAGGGAATACAGCGCCTCCTCCCATTACAATGTGCAGGGTGAAGCTGTTCGATCGAATCCACACATCCTACTCTTTGCTCCACAAATAATTGCTGGCGTTCACTTTTTGTCCCCGCCGCAACGCGGCCGGGGACTTTAAAATGGTTCTTGATTCTATGTGTCCGTGCATGTCCGTGCATGTCGGTTCGAATGATTACTTCCTAACGGTTTGTTGGATTCTTCCGAAATTCGGCATACGCATTCCTTGCGACAAGACACCAGTCGGTATCACGTTTCAGCAACATCTGCCTGAAGGTGGCGCCACTGGGTCAAAATGGTTCTTGCTTCAATGTGTCCGTGCGCGTCCTTGCATGTCCGTGCATGTCTGTTCGAATGATTACTTCCTAACGCTTTGTTGGATTCTTCCGAAATTCGGCATACGCATTCCTTGCGACAAGACGCCATTCAGTATCGCATTTCAGCAACATCTGCCTGAAGGTGGCGCCACTGGGTCAAAATGGTTCTTGCTTCTATGTGTCCGTGCATGTCTGTTCGAATGATTACTTCCCAACGCTTTGTTGGATTCTTCCGAAATTCGGCATACGCATTCCTTGCGACAAGACGCCAGTCGGTATCGCATTTCAGCAACATCTGCCTGAAGGTGGCACCACTGGGTCAAAATGAATCTTGATTCTTTTTGTCCGTGGATGTCAGTTACAAGCGATAACTTCCAAACGCTTTCTTGGATTCTTTCGAAATTTGGCACACGCATTCTTTATGAGAAGACGCAGTTGCGTATTGGATTTCAGTAACATTTGCCTGAAGGTGGCGCCACTGAGTTTCACTTCTTCATGCCCGTTCCAGTTAAAATGGGTCTTGCTCTCTTTGTGTCTGTGTCTGTTCAAATCCTTCACAGGCGATAACTTCCAAAAGATTTGTCGGATTCCTTCGAAATTTAGCATATACACTCCTTGTGACCAGACATGGGTTGCTATTGCGTTTCAGCAAGATCCACCTGAAGGTGGCGCCACTGGATCTTGTTCCAATCTTCTGTTCATGTCCGTGGTTTCCATTCAAATTCTTCACAAGCGATAATTCCAAATGCTTTGTCTAATAATTAGCCATCCCTAAATGCGTTTGTCATTTGTTCTTCTTTCTTCCGCTTCTCGCTGTTTTGAATTTCATGTCGCTTTAAATGAAGGACACCATTTTCTTAAATTTGCTGTCCAGTCCTTCTATTCCACATCATATGATTTACACTATGAACATGTGCTAGTTTTGAATTTTGTGTCGCCTTAAATGAAGGACATTTCCTTCAACTTTGCTATGAAATCATTCTATTCCACATCATACGATTTACCCTAAAGCTTTTGCATGAACCTTATTATATTTCAGAAGTATAATATGAAATAACTGGCGGGGAAATCTCCGCAGTACCGAACCCCTGTTTTTTTAATTTCGTGTCATCTTAAATGAAGGACAACATTTTCTTCAATTTTGCTATCAAATAATTGTATCTCACAATCTGATTAAAACTCACACTTAATAAACCACTCCTCTTTCGGACATGTCGCTGATTAAGATCTGGGACAGTTCGTATAACAAATCCGTCAGATGAACTCCGAATCAAATAGTTTCCGGGTCAAATAATCGCCCAATGAGACGCCTCGTATTATAGCGTGACGGCTAATCTCCTAATCTCCGTTCTTGTTGCGATGCAGTTATGAACTGATTTTATGAAACAAATAACCGTACCTATATATCCAGCAGTGCAAGAAATATCCCTTGATCTTTTCACCTGGTCTGTCATTGAAGAGAGCAACGGGGAGCAAATAATAATCTTCGGTGATCGCTCATGGACTGGAGTCGACAGCAAGAACGTCTTCGTCAGCCGCCTGCAGCTTCACTCAGGCGGGGATTTTTCTGCGTCTCGTCCGTACACTCGGCAACATAAAGATTTCCCGTAGCCGGTAAGAAGAACGGCTATACAGTGTCTTTTACGTAGCATGCAAGAAAGCATCTGCAGTTGCTCCTGCTTTAATGCGGGCACGCCAACACACCATAATTTTAGATCTCGCCCTTGAACTTGGCCGCCACTGAATACCGGTATAGGGCGCTTTCCATTTCGCGTAGTCGGCGTGGCCGCTGGCAATGCCTTGATTGTGCACTTCCATTTACTATACTGGAGCAATGCTGGCCTTGCCTCCAAATGGAAAGCGCCAATACAGGCTCTTCGCCTGTTGAGGCTGGACTGTGATTGGTCGCCAGTCTGACATGCGCGACAGATTTAAGATAGGAACTAACTTTTTAATACTTAATAATGAACTTGGTATACATGTACCTTACCTGAAGGTTTCACTTAGTATTGTTTTTCTTGTCGATCTGCTCATAGGTGGCGCCACCTGTAGGCCAAGTTAACATTTTCTATTTCCAATGTCAAGGGATCTTGCTTCAAGATCTCGGTTGGGATTATTTTTTATGCCTATCTGCCTACACATGGCGCTACCTGAGGGCCAAGGTAAAATTGCATTTCCGGACAGTAAATGTTGGACCTTAATGGATTCTTTTAAATTTGGTATGTGGATACCCTCAAGTTATCTTACGGGGCCATGTTAATGATGTTTTTCCTGAGTTTTACGTTTTTACTTTCTTCACAAATAATGAATGTTTCCTTTACTAAAGATGCAAAAGGCAATGCCTCCAATCATATTCGATCGACTGTATCTAGTTGCATATGCATTCCTTGTGACAAGATGTTGATTGGTATTGCGTTTCAGAAAGAACTGTCTGTATGTGGCGCCACTAGGGTTCTTTCCGTTCTTTTGTGCTGCAAGCAATAACTTTGAAACGCTTTGAAATGTTGCTCGAAATTTGGTTTCCGGGCAACTGCTCATCAAATTCTTCCCAAATTAGGCATGCATATACATTGTACCTTGCCATGAGATGTTGCTTGGGAGTGCGTTATCCACTTCTGCTCAGAAAGTGACGCCACCTGATGACAAAATCTGAAATTTGTTTTTGGCCAGTAACTTGAGAACTGCATGCTCATCGGATTCTTCTCAAATTTAGCATGCATTTACCATGCCAGGAGATGTTGCATGGGATTGCCTTTCACTCACTTGCACTTACAGATGTCTCCGGGTAATACCATGACCTAAGATGTCGCTTGAGATTGCATTTCGCCCACTTGCGCCTATAGGTGGCGCCATCAGGTGTTAACATCAAAATTTGTTTTCAGCTGTTAACTTGAGAACCGCTCATCGGAATCTCCTCAAATTTAGCATGCATGTTCATGCCAGAAGATGTTGCGTGGGATTGCGTTTCGCTCACTTTTACTTACAGGTGGTGCCACTTGGTGGCGAAATACCAGATTTGTTTCCGGGTAATAACTTGAGAACCGCTCGTTAGATTCTTCTTAAATCTGGTATGAATATATCATGACATATGATGTCGCTTAGGATTGCGTTTCGCCCACTTGTGCTTACAGCACCACCTCGTGTCAAATCTAAATTTGATTTCGCTCATCAGATTTTTCTCCAATTTGGTATGCAGGTACCATGCTATGATATGTCCCTTGAGATTGTATTTCACCTGCTTTTGCATACTGGTGGCGACACCTGGTGGAAAAATCTGAAATTTGTTTCTGGCAATAATTTGACAACTGCTCATCGGATTCTTCTCAAATTTGGTATTCATGTGCCATAAGATGTCACTTGGGATTGTGTTTCGCACACTTGTGCATACAAATCTAAATTTGGTTTCCGGGCAATAACCCCTTTTCAGATTCTTCCCAAAGTTTGTATGCTGATACACCATGTCATGAGATGATCCTTGGGATTGCATTTCGCCCACTTGCACCTACAGGTGGCGACACCTCGTGGCAAATTTAAAATTCGGTTTCCAGACAATAGGTTGAGGATGCATTCAGCTTCTTGTCAAATTTCGTTTTCAGATAATATGCCTTGAGATGTCACTTGGGGTCGCTTCTCGGTTACATAATTTCCATGCTTCATTGCATGGAAGCTAATTTACAGAAGCAAAAAATGTTCAGTCAACCGTTCTAAGTTGATTTTAAAACTTGGGAAGGCAGAAAGACCCTCCGCATCCAACGCCTATGAAGTATAGCAGTTGCCTCCCTCATGTATATCCCCTCGAGACCAACAATGCTAAAAAATGTTGCTGCTATTTCGGCGGGGGAGTTAGCATCCACTGGCTGCTTTCCAGATTTATGTCCCTTGTTTTACATGCCCCCTTCAGATGTGTCTCCCCAGTTCGTATACAAATGGCTCCACGATCAACGTCATACGGGTGTTTGGCGTTCCTGTCTGAACATGAACCGGTGAAAAACTTACAGATGATAACTTTCCTATGTGATGACGTATAATATATCGTAGTAATGGCATGACAAGCTCAGACTTGCCCCGAAATGTTCAAACTTGCCTGACATTTTCAGATTTGTACCGACATGTTCAGATTTCATAGATACATCATTCTCTAGATGACGACTTTACAACGAGTATCATATGGATTAAGAATAGGAATCAGCGATACGGATTTGATATTTTTGGAACATCATGATGTGTTGCCGGCATCATTGAAAACTGTTGACCCTTATCCCTTATAAAAATGTACCATGGTGTACCATGGATTATGTCCCAAAGTACCGTGGTACACCATGGTACAGCCTGGTACAGGCATGGTACAACCTGGTACAGGTATGGTATAGCTTGGTACAGGCATGGTACACGATGGTAATGTCCCAAAGTACCATTGTACTTTCAGCAGGGTACACCATGATACATTTTTCTCTTGCAGTAAACTAGCCTTCGTTTATGTATACTAAGATTGTCTTTTTGAATTTGGTGCTAATGCTGTTACATGGAATATGGAATATGTTTTTGAATTATGGACACGGATATTCTTTAATCGACGACGGCTGAATTATGAATGACGGACCAGACGCTTGTAATTGAATACCGGACCTCCAGCGACCGAAAGTCACGTTACCGGAAGATGCTTTACCGGAAAGGCTATTGACAGTCAAATACGCAGAGCAATGACGTGCGGCATGCAATCGAATCAAACTCCACGCAGCATTAATCTCCCCGTATGTCTATTCTACTATCGTAGGGCCGTAGCTTTGTATGGTAATTGCAACCGAAAGTGTTTAACCAGAAGTGTTCGCCCGGAACTGCGAGTCACACGTTGCACGCCGCTGCTCATGCGTGTTAGATCTTTTATACCCTTTATTACTATTAATGGTATTTATTTACTACTGCTACTGGTATCTAACTAGGTATTGTTTGTACATTGTATTTTATATTCGGTATGTATTCTTATGTTTAAATTTTAACATCTATGAACATACTAATGCTTACATACTGGACCTTGTGGTAGACTAGCCTTTGGCTAAACATGCTATCCAGTATGAATAAAGTTATCTTATATTATCCTCTCGACCACAGAAAAATGTCAACGCATTTGAAAAAACGAAAGATGCATTTTCACGCTGTCACCTTTCACGCTTTGGTGAGAGCATCTTATATATTAATACACGATGAGTTACAATAAATTGACCACGGCTTTAAATGCGTATGTGTTATCAATTCTCTAACAAAAGATGCCCAGCAGCAACTGCTAATGACACAATTGTCGCAATTACGACAATTGGGTCATAAGCAGTTGTCAGGTCGCCAGCTACTATCACAACTGCGTTGTGACAATAGCATGCGAATTTGTCACTCAAAAAAGTGACAGCGACCATGTTGACGCTTATTTTCACAACCGGAACCAGTATATTTGAGGCAAAAATATATCACACATGGTGTATGTCTAAATCTTTGATATACTTGCAATAGCAACTACTAATGGCACAATTTTGGTAATTGCGTCATTAGTGTTCGACTTTGAATGCAGAATCGCCAGCTAATTTCACAATTGCGACAATAACGGTTGACTCTGCATGCAATCACGACATTAGCTGGGATCTGACAACTGCTAATGACACAATTGTGTAATTAGTAGTTGCTTCAATGCCCATATATCATCATGACCAATGTCAAGCAGAAGTTTCTAACAAACTAATAGTAAGCGATACGGCCCTAATATGGTAGTTTCATTGATGACATTTCATTATTTGGAACCACGACTGAATGTACATAAAAAACTTTAGGAATAATTCTATCTCTTCTGTTCACGATCAGTCTAACTTTAGAACAATCGCCAATACAGATTCAAGATGGTACCATCAATACACTGATGAATAGATAACTTTGCATGCCACCAGTGATGATGATCCATTGACAATGTCTTATAGTAGTAGTTAAACATCAAATTCACGCATTTTCACCTAAAACATTTACATATGACCTCTGTGACGTCACTCCCGGTTCCAGTCACGTGACCGGAATTGAACATTAAACCTGCGCATCCGTACAATATCGATTAAAATGGCGCTCAGATTCAAAGGTCACCGGGAGTGACGTCACAGAGATCATATGCAAATTTTCTAGATCAATAAGGCTGAATTTGCCCTTTTACTTGGAGCAGTTCACGAAACCTGGCTATAAATATGACGGGTCAGCGAGATTGTGGGTCATTTATCGCACGTCATTCTCTGTGAATCGGTTAACTACGGTTTACAAAAGAACCAAATAGCATTGATGTAGGAAAAGAACAAGTATTTTTACAATATATGTAGAATATCTACGGTGTTCACCCTTTAGTTTTATAGCGTACCCGGTTTTATTTTCATAACAGCTTAAGTTGAATTTGTCTAGCTTTTATAGGGTATCCATCACTCTAAATATCCACAGACGCGGAGACGATTCCATTTGGGAGAAGTTTGAGCTTGGGATAGAAGAAGGTGCAGGCTCCCCGTTTCTGAGCGTAGGTGCGTACCTGGTTCTGGACGACTGGTAAGCCCTTGTTGGTTTCACTGGTACTGGTCTGGCTCTGGAGCACATCGGGGTGCAGGGCTTTTGTTATGTTATTTTCCCGACGGCTGACCTCTTTACAGCTGAACTTGTTGTTGTTGTGGCCCTCGCCGTCGCAATAGTTGTTTTTTTTTTATCAGAGGGCGATCACCCACCCACTCGAATTTGAAGAGCCCTGGCGTCCATTTATCATAGTCGTGATTGTGTATACTCGGCAACCACTGATCTCGTTCGATTTCGTCCGAGCTTTTCGGGTTTGAACAAGGGGTTTCCCAATCTGGGTTGGAGACGGCCATGTTCGCGGAATCGGTGTCATCTCGATCAGTTGTCATTCTGCAGGGACGAAGAACACGCCCATGAAATCATACAGGAATTTCGGCACACGTAGTTTGGCTAGCTGGTACACCTTGTACCCGATCTGCAGCGGCAAGTTGTACGTGGTAGTCTTGGATGAGCTAACTTCGTAGGTGGTGTCGTCAATGATATCCATGTGCCGGTAAAGGGATGAATTGAAGCGCTTCCGGGCTTGTTTGAGGGTGCAAATCTGGATGTCGACGTGTTGCTCCTGGTTGGTCATCGGTTTATCTGGGTGTCATATTGAAGCTCTCTTAGGGTAGAGTCCGACTGGGTTGATTCTTGCTGGAATTGTCGTTAATATGCACATCCGCAGTCGAAAAAGTGCATTTGAAGTGGGATATTTTGAGGTCTAGGTTGACAATATTGGGTTCCAATGTGTCGTGCAAAATAGTGTCTTGGTAGCGTTTTTCTGCAAACCACAACATCACGTACCATGAAGAGAAAATTGTGCTTAACGAGAACCAAAGAATGTTTGGCCCTAAAAAGGGATTTGGGTGATATTAGATTGTTTTCTCACTGTTTAGGGAGAATTGGAGGAATGGATTGACGTACTGCCCGGTTGGAGTCGAGCAGTACCTGTACTCAGGAGGGTGGTGGTTGGTCTCTCTCCCGCAGTCCATGTAGACGGTCCTCACTTTTTCGGGGTTATATACGCCCATCATCCGTGGTGCCCCCACCTCGGATTTCTATCAACATCACCTCTGGGGATTACATGGGTGGTCGAACACCCGCCTTGGACATTCTCGCCTGGTCTTTACTCGCACCTCGAAATTTTTGCACTCCACCTTTTGCTCTTGTAGCTATTACAAGCGTCTGGTCCGTCATTCATAATTCAGCCGTCGTCCATTAAAGAATATCCGCCTCCATAATCCAAAGTCCTATTCCATGTAACAGCATTAGCACCAAATTCAAAACGGCAATCATAGTATACAACAAGCGCTGGATGAGCGCAAAGACCTCCGTTGAGGCAACAGGGTACGGAGGGAATACATCACTGAATAACATAGGGCCGGATGCCAAGCTCAATTTTGCATTTGTTGGACGTTAACTCCACCAATGGTAATTAACCTGGGATTGAGGGTTCCCCACTAGCATGTCCAGCCAGAGATGTGGAAGTCACATTCCCCGCACATAATTTTTGTCTGATTTCATGGGCTTGAAATATTGGAGTATGGAATAGAGTATATTGATGAAAAACCTTGAATACTGCTTGAGACATTGGGCTCCTTCCCAACCCCACCTCCCCCTGAGAGGACGCCACCACCCCAATCAACACGTTAGCGGCAGAAATGAGACCCTGTGTGCCTAGTTGTTCCAACTTGCTTGTGATTTTGTGCTATAGGCCCGACACATCAACACTTATCATTGAGAGAATCCTCCACAAAACACACCTGATTTTACCGACACTCCGTTCTGATATGCCTCAGCATCATGTGATGAAGATTCAATGCGCTCGGTATAATTTTGTATACTGGTGTTACAGGTCACCTTCACCATACTGTATCAATGACCATGGACTTGTACATGTATCACATTCATATTGAATGGTGATGGCTGATGAGAATATTGCCCATATGGAACAAATGGCTGGATTACAGCAAATAAAAGTTCATGTTAATCATAAACAACATACAGTTAATAATATTATCAAATAATTATGTTTATTCCTTGCCGATGTCAATATATTACAGACAATATTATGACTGAATCATGGTAACAGATATTCAAGGGTATATATATCTACACTAAACTGAAGGAGACCCATGATGCTTATTATATTATGTTGTAAAACTTCACTTGCTAATCTCGATTATGTTGCTTATTGTGAAAATAAATTTAGTATGATTGCCCATTGCCCTGAAATTAGAAATATCTTCAGCAGCTAAAGTTAAGCCAGCCATAACAATATATAACACCATGGTATTGTTGTAATATCACCCAGGTATTGACCTTTGGTTAAGAATGTAATGAGATACATATACCTGTTCTTTGTGTTATTCTGTATGCAGTTCATTCTGTATGTATTTTATACATGTACATATACCAGAAGTGGAATTAAAATTTGAATAAAATAATCAAAATATGTTCGGTTTTTACCTCTACTCAGGAAATGAAGTCTTTGTTTCTAGAAGCTAAATCATTTCAGACACATTCAAGTCCTCACCTGGTCAAGGGAGATAATTTTGTAAAAAAAAACAAGTATAGATCCACACTGGTGCAGACCAGAAAGTTTTATGATCTTTGATGATATTTGTGGAGCATGCTGCAGGACTTCAACTTTCATGAATCTGATATTATCCACACAATCCCATTCTACATGATATTTTTGCCATAGCACCGATAAACTAGATCCCTTCATTTATGTGGTCTAGATCCAGGAGCTATTGGGAGCTGCAGGTTTTGCAAAAGTTAGATCCAATTATTCTGAGAAGAGGAATGAAGTCCGGCATGGTTGTTTTAAGTTAGAACTGGGCATCTTTGAAAACGTCTGACCGATTGACACATGTATCACTCTGCCGGTGGTCATTACATGCGTAATGTTTATTTCCTGAGGAATCAGCTGATATCCAATATGGGGGGGGGGGGGTTGTGGCCAATCACTGGCTCTGATTTTCACCACCTCTGTCATTCCACATATTTCTGACACGGCTGAACCAATCGATAGTCTGTATCGGTTTTTCCTTTTCATCCAGTACATCCATTGTGTAACAATCCTGTTGCATCTGATATCAGAAGTGCTGAATCCATGACCGGCAGGTTGGAATCAATTGTATACATATTTAATATCAAAACTCACTTCATTGAAAATGTTGATGGCCTTCATTATATTTCATAATTTCGTCATACACAACAAGATGAAATCCATTATACCAGTTCGCACCTTTCATACGTGTACTTAATAGAACTGGGACCTGACCATGTTACAAGAATTTGCAAAAGTATGAAATGAGAACTGAGAACTTAATGCAATCTATGGGTGATCAATAATATGAATCCTGAAGAACAATGATGGATCTTGACCACTGGTTGGATTGGAGTTCAATGATGTTCATGTTAGTGACAAAAGCATGATACGAATCGAGGATATTATAATCTAGAACAGGATTGTTTCTTGATATATTTATTGATTTTTTTTTGTCTAATTGTCTTCTGTTCAAGTCATTTGGCATCAGTAAAATCTGAAATGTATATCAGGATCTGCTTCTTTCATCTAGTGTAGTGTCTGTTTGGTTCCAGATCATGGGGGCTGAACAAAGCATGTGAAATATGATCTTATGGCAAATGAATGACCAGTGGTATGGGTTTAAAATTAAAAAAACAATTGGGAAAGGCTCTATCCATGCTATCAGTCAAAAATCTCAATATGTAGGCCTACATGTGGAATGTAGACATTCCTTTGATTCAACTACAATTCAGAATAAGTTTTCAGAATATCAGGTTTTAACAAGCAAATTATTTTTCATCAAAAGATATCTGATGGTGTATGTACATACCAGCTGGACTTGAAACTGCATTATACTCCAAATAGGTTTTGTGGCATATACAAGTATCACAGCACACAATGTGGATGTCACTAAACCGTTAGGATAAATGAAAAGAAAAGGTTGACAATGTTGTCAAACAAAAAGTATATATTATTTATCAGCTTTATTAAATAAGTTTACAGACTCAAGCAGGTAGATCAATTTGGTGCTTCTGCAAGATCAAACCATTGTTCAACTGTTTTCACTCGTTCATTTTAAATGGACTGTAAAGCTGAGAATGGTATCCTGAGGCAAGGTAATTTGATAGGTTCAAGAATAATTTTTAATTCAGTGTATTGAAGTGTTAATTGACATGTATGCTGCTGGGGGATTAGCTGCAGAACCTTTGCTGTGTAGGTGGGCGTGGCTGTTTTACCTACACGGCTGTAGTTACTCCCCTTTACATTTAATACCACGAAGTTTTGAGTTCCGAACGTCAGGCATTTCAGAGATTTAACGGATGCACATATACACAGTAGCTGATGATAATAAAATGTACCTCGTTATTCTCCTTGTAGTCTTTTGTCACTTCCCTCCAAGTTAGAACTCTCGGTATTCTCTCATCCTTAAGTTAATGAAATTAACGTAATTACCGTTAATTTACATTATCAAACTAGCACAAGCACTGGCTTGTATCCTGCCATTAATTTTGTGTAAATGAAATTGTATGTACAGCAAGTTATTTCATGGTGGAAGGGAGATAACTGGGGTTAAGCATGTAAAATTATCTCCCCCTTTTTCTGTCGTTTGCAAGAAGTTTGTTTCCATTGGTCTAACTGGGACGGTGTATTGGCGTGGTGGTAAGTACGCTTGCGCGGGTAGACACGAGGTCTTTCGCTGGAGACACTGGACAGTGTTGTACGCACCCTGCTGCCAGAGATTGAGATTTTTCCTGTTCGCAAGTATTTTTAATTGAATGGAAAGTACTGTAAAGTATTGAAATATGCCCAGCGCTAAGCCTAGATTATCTAAGCGGACTCTGGCAGCTAGGAGGCGTGTAACGACGACCCCCGCTCGTCTCTATGACCATGTCCTGGACCCCCCAGTCGCCAAGCGATCTAGCTAAGATACATAGCGTCTCCCTTCCCTCACCGCTATGCCGACGACAAATACATTTTCCTGGTGGTAATTCGAACATCTCCATGGCGCACTTATTATTACCTTTGCGCCCTATTGGACCTTCATTAACTTGAGAAAATGGGCCGCCATGAATAAAAATACAGAAATGGCAGACTAAATGGCCATTCGTCGGTCAAAAATTAATTACAGACGTTAAATTATCCCTATGGAGCCTCAAAATCACCTGGAATCGAGGGTCAAGAAAATGGGCATTTCCGTCATAATAAATCCCGTGTACAGGGGATGATGATCACAACATCGATTATGGTATTTTTATTCATGGCGGCCCTTTTTCTCAAGTTAATGAAGGTCCAATAGGGCGCAAAGGTAGTAATTAGTGCGCCATGGAGATGTTCGAATTACCACCAGGGAAATGTATTTGTCGTCGGCATAGCGGTGAGGGAAGGGAGACGCTATGAATCTTAGCTACAAGCGATCAAGAAGAACCGATAGGTTGCCATCTTCACATGAGTTGGGGGCCGGTGGTGTTGAGGAAACAATCAACAGAAAACAAGTTTGCCAGTCCAGGGGAGCGTGCACAGGCCCGCAAAACAAGAGATTTGGAGGGGGCGGTGGCATTGGGGTGAAGTGTCGAAATATGGGGCCTCTATATATAACCCCATGCTTTATATAAAAAAAATACCAAGGTCTGAAACGGACTTTGGGTGAATCGAGAAATAAACGGTTTATCGTCAAACAAAATACATCAGCATATTCTACAAGTATCACTTTATATATTTCCGTCGTCAAATTAGTAAATTTGTGCAATTTTTTACCTTTGCCGGGCGATTCAAAATCCAACCAGACTGTCCATCCATCTAGGAACAGCCGTTCTTATGACGGGCTTCGTTCTCAATTCTGATTGGTCAGGCGCGTCACGCCTCCAGCAAAAGAGGTCACGCACACATGAGCTGGCGCGATTGACCAATCAGAATTAAGAACGAAGCCCGCCATAATCGGGCTGTTCCTGGATGGATGGACAGTCTGGTTGGATTTTGAATCGCCCGGCAAAGGTAAAAAATTGCACAAATTTACTAATTTGACGACGGAAATATATAAAGTGATACTTGCAGAATATGCTGATGTATTTTGTTTGGCGATAAACCGTTTATTTCTCGATTCACCCAAAGTCCGTTTCAGACCTTGGTATTTTTTTATATAAAGCATAGGGTTATATATAGAGGGCCCCATATACCACCGCCCCCCCCCCCCCCAACCAAATCTCTTGTTTTGCGGGCCTGTGGGAGCGTGCAATCGCCTACTAGCACAGGTCTGGCGATGTCTGCATCAAGTAGGCCTGCGGGTAGTATGATAAATTTGTGTATGCCAAATGCAAGCAATGTCCCTATAAGACAGTCGGTTAGTTTTCAAACGCAACATGATACCAGGTTTCTTCCGCAAAATATGATTTATTCACAATGTGGAAATGGAGCTCAGTTTGGGCGCCATGCTGCCGTTAGTCCAGCAGTCCCAACACAATCATAAGTGGAGCACATGTAATGCACCAGGCCATGCCCCCAATTTCGACCAATCAGAATGACCGTACTCAGTTTGACCCCTGTGGCCCGGGACCGAGCCTTACACGTGTGCAATCTACAGAAATAGCCCCTAGTAACTGTGCAGGAGATTTAGAAAATCAACATAATTTCCCCCCTGCCTGTAGTTTATACTAGTGGCCGATATGACGTCGCGCCAGTGGAAATGGGACCATGGGGATTAGCCCCAACCATAGCAACTCAACCCACCCCACTGATTAGTGTAGATGATGACTTAGAGGCTCATGTCCCTTTACAAATTAAATACAAAATCTGGGCGGGAGATTATATTGAATTGCCACTACTTTTGAAAACAGCGGAGGAGTTGAGAGAGCAAATTTGTTCGCTTGCCCTGACAGGTAAGGAGGGTGAGCAAGTTTTACTTAAGCCAAAGACTCAAGTCAAGAACATTGATAATATTGAAACTTGGACGTCAGCTTTCTCAATTTTCGCGAGTATATATCTGCGAAAACATCCCAGTAAAGCTAGACAGCTCCTCAAATATATGAGTGGTGTCCGGATGCTCGCTTCGCGTGGGCCTGGGTCGGGGTGGATTGCATATGATCAGCAGTTTCGGCTGAAACTAGCTAGGAACCCTAACATTTCTTGGGCGGCGATAGACGGGGAGTTATGGCTGAGCAGTATGCTTCCCAAACCTAATTCTGGAGGGTCCCTGGCTTTCAAGAACCTCGACAAGGAATCTCAGGTCTGCTTTAAGTTTAATGGGGATGGTTGCTCCAGAAGGTCATGTAAATTCAACCACAATTGCAGCCATTGTGGTGGCACACATTCAGTGAAGATCTGCTTCAAGAAGAATAATTTTCGTTCCTCAAACACAGGAAAACAACCCTCAAATGACAGGCAGTAAAACAGGTATACAGCTTCAGCGGCCATGCAACTTTTCCCATTGTGTATTTGACCTTTGTAAATTCGCTACTACTCCCATGAAGCTTGATCGTTTATGTTGTTGGTTAGAAGACTACCCCAAATTAGACGATAGGAGAATACTAGAATTGGGTTTTAAGGAAGATTTCTCATTGCATTATACTGGGCCCCGCATTCCATCTGATGCTAAGAACTTAAAGTCTGTCAATTCAGCAGAGGACATAGCAGCCGAAAAAATTAGAAAGGAAGTAAAAATGGGTAGGATAATTGGGCCATTTGCTCATAGGCCTATACCGACACTTGTCCTGAGTGTCCCCTATCGGGCTAGTTCCGAAGAAAAGCCCCATACCCGAAGAGTACTGGAACATCAGTTAATGATCACATCCCCTCTTCTCTGTGTTCTGTCTCTTAATCCAAGGTTGGTGACGCCGTGGCAATTATACAGAGACTAGGAAAGGGGGCCCTAATGGCCAAAGCGGATATTAAGTCTGCCTTCCGCTTATTGCCCATTCACCCTCGTGATTTTGATCTCTTGGGATTTAAATTCCAGAATTCTTTCTTCATCGATACCGTCCTTCCTATGGGATGTTCCATTTCCTGTGCTACTTTTGAGCAATTTAGCACATTCCTTGAATGGTGTGTAAGAAAAAAGACAGGCTGTGACACAATGAAGCATTATCTTGACGATTTCGTTTTCTCTAGTGCCGCAGGATCTCCCGTATGTAACTATCTAGTTCGTACATTTGTGGAAATTTGTGATGATATTGGGGTACCTTTAGCCGACGATAAGAACGTAGGCCCCTGTACTTGTTTGCCTTACTTGGGTTTAGAATTTGATTCGATAACTTATGTCACCATGAGGAATTGGTGGGGGTGTGGCCCATGTATACATATGCTTTGTGGCCTTGTGTTTACAGCCTCGCTTATGTTACCATGAGCGGGGTGTGTGATTTTACAGCCTCAAGCTATGTTATCATAAAAGGGGGTGTGTTTACTTAGGCTAGTCATATATGCAATGCTGTGGTTGTATCGACAGTCTGAGTGTGGAATTGCCTTCATGATATTTTTGTCTTGTCGTTTAATAAAACCATGGCCATATTTTATTCCAGCACATTCATCGCCTTATTGTTGTTTATTGTATTCAGTACTGAAATAGGGTAATAATCATCAATTGTTCAAGATTCTCAGGGATTTGGATCTGTCCGTCATGTAAATTGACTTTGCCTGGACTTTGCCTGAGATGGCGTTGAAGTGCGCTGGTTTGTTTACGTTCTCGACCTTGTTATCTTCCGTCATATTCCGTTTGCTCCTGTCCGGAGTTCGCTGAAGCTCGGGGAAATGAACAAGCCGCTGGGCGCATGCGTGATTTTTCGGGCGATTCAAAATATGTCAGCAAAACTCCGTGAAGTTGTGATTAAAAATAATATCTCAAGAACGAGGAATTATTACGTGTTGAGAGTTGACAGGCGGCAAGAAGGACCAATGTAGAGGAAAATGAGGTATAGTTCATTACTATTCGCTGCCGTTTTATTTCGTGTGGCAGTGCAGTTCGGATATTGGACAATGTCATTCGAAGTTCAATGCGTGGGATGTATTGTGTATAGGAGTACCCTTGGCTGTAGTCGATTACACAGACATTCGAGACTACAGCCATTCGTGGGATACTGGGGGATGAACCTCTGAACATGTTGAAATGGGAATTGAGACACATGTGGTTTCGTTTGACATACAATAAACTGTGATTTGATGCTTCATTACAATAATGCTGGTAAATTATATTTGATAAATGCACAAGAAGTTAATGCCAAAATAAATCGCCCCCCCCCCTCTCTCCCCGAGGAAAAATATAATTTATTAGAATAACTGTTTTTTGTTAAACCAGGCTGGTGGTTATCATCAACTGAAAGAAAAAAAGTATCAGAAAAATCAGGGCATCATCGATTGTGCTGTTGTCTTCCAGTCAGTGCGTGCATGACCTCCCGTGCATTTGATATGCAACAACAACAACTTGGACTATTTGGTTGGCTTCGGCATAAGTCATCAGCCGACAAATAATTTCCGATATATAGAAATGACGAGTGGTATAGTAGGAATCATTGTGTTGTAATGACATGAAATAGCGCCAATAAACTTACCAGAAAAACGGCAAAAAATCGCATCGTCCATCTCTACAAGCTGGGGAGCCGCCATGTTGAATCTTCCGCTGGAAGCCGCCAACCTCGCTCCCGTAAGTCGTGATACATGATGGGAGGTGAAACCCGACTACAGAAGGAAGGCCCATTGAAATGCATTGCAATGAGGGTCCCCATTATTGTAATTGTGTCCAACAACAGTGCCTCAAAATTTCGTCGGGAACCATGTCAAACCCTATTGGAAATCACATGAGTCGTGGGTTTCCCATATGACAATTATTTGGCGGGAGATTTCACGTTGCATTCCTAGACCTCCGTCTGATCGACGGAGGTAAGAAAGTAGACTACTTTCCTGCAAGAGAGAAGCGGTCAACAGTTTTCAGTGATGCCGGCAAGACACCATGATGTTCCAAAAATATCAAATCCGTATCGCTGATCAATATTCTTAATCCATAATATTCGTTGTAAAGTCGTCATCTAGAGAATGATGTATCTCGTTCACGCTTTGATGACTGTTTGTGACTGTTCATATGAGCACCATGAGGATCTTCAATTACATGGGTTCATACGGCCTCTAGCCCCGGGTTAAGCGGAATTAGACACAAGTTACGAAACATAACGCCATAGATCTTGCACGCTACGCTCGTAGTTTGCTATCAACATGCGAAATGTATCGCAAAATTTGAGAAAATTTGAGTGGAGGCGCTTTGTGGTATAGCCTGTTTTATAAGTTTATGCAACAATGTTTTGTGAAGTTTATAAAAATCGTCACATCTAATACAGGATCTAGCAAATGCTACTAAGCGAGATATGTATACGCCATATGCAGGTCCCCGGGGAATATTAATGTCCAGAAAGGGATAGTTTACGATGTCGAAATTGTAATCATCTCTTTTGTCATAAAGTCGACGAGAGATATCGGCATAAATATGATGTGCCTGTGGGGCTATCTGTAGTTTCCTTGAAATCCAGTGAAGGTGGATATATATCCTTCACTGCGTCATTTATATAGCGATCATCTAGAGCGAAAAGATCGTCTACATAGCGTTTGGTGAATGAGGAACGGCCTTTTGAATGGATCGGTTTTTGAAAGCGCCGGCATATAGTCATATTCATAAGAGAACAGATATAGGTCAGCCAACAGGGGTGCACAATTAGTACCTATTGAAATACCTATATGCTGTTGATCTATTGTGTTGTCAAATTTCACATAGATATATTTAATGAGAAATTCAACAACTCTATAAGCAAAGAAACATCCCTTGAATGATATCTCTTGTATGCAGTAGAGCTAAAGAATGCTTTATGGCTTCCGACATCAATATGTCTACGATCAGTTTTCTTGAACACAGATACTATTAATGAAGTTATACGGTCAATAAGATACTGATGAGGGATTGTAGTATAGGGAGTCGAGAAATCCCATGTGGATACATGTCTGTACGGTATGCGACCTTTAGCACCAAGTTAAGCTTATAACTTGTCATGATCTTCCCTCGTCAAAAGTTTGTGCTGGAATGCAAGCTCTTCACCCAGACAAAAAACTGTATTCGGTCTGTGGAATGATTTAATTGACTCTCTATTTCACTGAAACGCTCTTGCCTTTGTTGTTTTCTTGGGGATTGATTGGTTACATTTGACCCAATCCTAAGCCACTGGTTGGCTACTTTTCTAGACAGCTGATTGATCGGCCTATACCAGCTTTGTTAAAATTAGAATACCATATTTATGTTCAAGCCCGGGGCATTTATAGCCACTTGTTTATGCTCGTACCTATTCTACATAAAACACACAAGACAGGGTTTTGGGTGAGATCTCACTTGTTTTTATTGAAGAACAGCAATGAAAAACAACAAACGGAGCTTGAACTTTGGAATGGTTAGAGCTTAAGCCCAGAGCGGGGATTGTACATTGAAATGAGTTGCGGCCCAGTCGTACACCAGAACATCTCGATCTTCGGCCTGGGGTACTCATCAAACATCTGTACGATAGTGGGTAGAATCCGTCCACGGCAACGACGATAGATACAAGACAGGCAATTCTGGCCGCAAACACTACTACTCAGGCCTTGCAAAGCTTGACTGCTCCAACACCACAGCTCGTCCATGAAGGCAATCAGGTCGGAATGGAGGAGAAACAGGCCGTACACGTCAAAGTATTCTACCTGCTGTTCTGTCAAGTACACGGCCAACCGATGTTGACTGTGACGATCCATCGGGTCTGTTTTGAGAACGTATGGGGCAGGATACAAACGCACGACTCGGTTCAGACGTAGCAAATTACATTGATTGTGCTCCGGAGGGCTCGTGCAAAGTGGATTTCCAACAGTAAGTTGCCTTTCTTGGCGAGGTTCAGCTGATGGGCGTTCTCTAAGGTGGGGGTCAGATCGAAACAGAACCACTTGTATCCGTTAGCGTGTTCCTCCAGACTGATCATATTCCCTTCATCTGGGTTAATTTGACCTGTCGTTGTAAACAGGGTCTGATAGGGTCGAATTAAATTATCGTGCCCAAAGTTCGGAGATCAGCCAGTGGATGGGACATGCTATCCGCCCTCATACAAGGCCACAAAATTTAAGCTTAAATGTTTAAAATTAAACCGCGTATTCTCCACACAGGCTAGGATTATTCACTTGGGCAGTTCTTCCAAGAAAAAGTTTTCTTTTATAGCGCTCATATTCCCGGCAGGCACAGAAAACACTTTGGTTTGCACACGTTGGATAGGGTACTGAGCAGGTTTTTCCTCCAAGGCTTTGAGGTGCCTCAATTGCACAGCTGGATCCGGTTCCACTTTTTGGACATGCAGGACTACGTGCTGAAATATAGTCAGCTGCTTGCCCCTAAACGTCAGTGGCCATCAAGACTAAGGTCGGGGCGCCCGTCTCAGTCGCATTTGATGGGCATCTTGTTCAAGAGGTAACAGTATTGCATGAAGAGGACCACGTGCAAACGACTGATGGGATCGACCGAGCTGCCGCTCGCGGTGAAACATTTCCGTTTGTTCCATCCGGTATTGTTATTCTCCTTGTTCATGTGCTTGGGTGTGTCCCGGTAGAATAAGGGGGCTGTCAACTGAGATTTTTGTAGCCTCTCTCCCATACGACAACAGCGTTTCGATGTAGCCCCGATAGGGTTACGTGTTGGTCGAGTCACTGATGAGTTTTTGCTGAGCGAAATATCCACCTGCTGCAACATAGAGTGCAGCCAGAGATTCGGCGGACCCACCGCTGCACGCTCGCAGATTATGGAACCATCCCCATCGGCGATCTTTGCATTTACATACAAGTACACATGGGCTAAATCCACATAGGCCGTTTCCTCATTGCGAATGGTGAACTCAATGGGACCTGTTTCATTTATGCTGGAGAGCGGGTGCACTCCAAGCCTGTGTGGCCGGAAACAGTCAAGGGTTCCACTTTTCGGCTATAAAAATAGTTGTAAAATCTCTAACAAAAGCCCTGCAAAAGTATGTATTTTCTGAATGGGCATACTCGTGCCATTGCTTTAGAAGAAAAGTGAACTATTGAAAATGAAAATGGAAAGACGGGCAATCCTCCATAAACCGCCTTCAACTTTTCTAGAAAATCCATAATAATGTATGAAAATGTGTCAATTTCACCCAGAGAAAACATAGGAAATGTTTTTAATGCATGTGAAAGTGGTTCCCGTCCAACGGGCATTAGAAAAAGGCGAAACAACAGGAGGTCGACCTACTCGTTTCTTGTTCAATGTTATCGCCATAAAGGAATCATCATTTTCGCGCACCGAAAAAGTCAAATCTTCGGTCAAATATTCACTTCCCGGAACGATTAATTCTGTAGTGGCGCGTAGGCGCGATCAAACAGCAATTGTTATATGCCCGTTTGGAGGAATGATTACGTCCAACATGATGGTATCATAGATATCAGTTAGTTAAATGAGAAGACGACCGACCGACCTTCCTTGTTATGAAATTAAGAAGGGGTCACTTTGTGCGAAACCGTGACAAGTGTGAAGTGCACCCGCTGAAGTGCACCCGCTGAACGCGGTCATTGAAAATTGTTGACCGCTTCTCTCTTGCAGGAAACAAGCCTATGTTTATGTATACTTTTGTCTTTTTGAATTTGGTGCTAATACTGTTATATGGAAATGGAATAGGTCTTTGGATTATGGACGCGGATATTCTCTAATGGACGACGGCTGGATTATGAATGACGGACTAGACGCTTGTAATTGCACCCCAATTCGGACAACTTGTTTTTCTACCGCCTTCACTCCACGCGTCAGCAGCGCGACAAATGTTTTGATGATGTCCCCGAGCACGTTCTCCAGCCCATGACCTCGTTGGATGTGTGTGCCTGCAAAGAATGATAGGCCACTCCCGGCGTGTTGGGTATAATAGTCCAGATAGCTATGTGCATGGTACTCGAAAGGCACCTCCATTATACAAAGTTGAGAGAGCGTGCTTGTCGAACATGAACTGTGACCACCACTTTCCCAATTTCGAATGTCAGAGGTTGTCCGGTGTCATCCCTTATAGAGATGGTGATGGTACTGATGCCATTCTGTCGAACCGGTAGATACGTGGTTAAAGCCCTATGTGAGCCGATCTTACTAGTCCCCCTGCAATGGGCAGACGCGGAGCAGGGGTGCATCGATATCGCCGACAATGTGACCATTCACCACATCCGAATAGACAGAGTCCATACAAGCCAACCTTAAGATTCAGCATGGTCTTCCCCTCGAGCCGACCGGATCCGACATAGTTATCCGTCTCCAATGCACACATCTCCTCCAACGTCTTGCTGAAACGTACGGTCACATTGGTCTGCAGGATGATCAGGAACTTGTGGTTCCACTCGTGTTACTCCATGTGGATCATATTCGCAAACGGGAAGATAGTGATTTCTCCCGGACTCGAGCTCTTTATGAGGTTACGCAACGCATTGATGAATATTTTGAGTGTGTGGTACTGGCCTTCAGGAAGAGTGAAGTCACTGGTGTTGCCTTCGTACTCGACTTCGTACCACACCTTATCATGTTGCACGCTGTACCGTGTGTAAGGGTACTGGATATGCACTAGGCCACACTCCCAACGTCCGGGAATATGT